>JBAJHX010000115.1:4471027-4503590 GCA_037176925.1 Amniataba percoides
GTGTGTGTGTGTGTGTGTGTTTGTGTGTGTGTGTGTGTGTGTGTGTGTGTGTGTGTGTGTGTGTGTGTGTGTGTTTGCCAGATCCCACTTGCCCATTAGACTCCAGTGCTTCTCTCGTGATGAATAGCAAGGCGCGTTTCCAGGCGGCAGCAGCAGCACTGCAGACATCTCGCCTCGCAATCTGAGGAAAGCCCTGCCGGTGGGATATGAAGGGAGAAAAAAAAAGAGAGATGGATTGTTCTGCGGTGTGTAGTGTGCTAACAGGATCTCAGATAGTAGACCCCCCCCCCCTTGGCAAGCAGGATTCACTTCCAGAACTGCATGTACACCGGCCAGAGAAAGGGATTTAACCGTGCATTACAGCAGCAATAGAAATACATTTTAATTCCTCTGGAGATGCTCAGATTAATAGTTTTATATACTTGTGTGCGGTGTGAGTGTGTATAAATATCTGAGTTTGTGTGGGCGTATGAGAGAGAGTTTGTTTTTTTGCTTTTGCTCGTGTTTGTGTGTTTCTCAGAGCTTTGACTGATGCAAGCGGCGCTATATGTCACGGCGCTGGAAGTACATCAGCGGGATGACAGGGAACGAGCTGCTTTTTTGACTGGATACATGATACATGAGCAGCTATCTATAATGAATGCTGCTGTGCCACTTATCTTATTAGCTGAACTCCTGCTTTCCAAATACTCTCCCTAAATAACACGCATAAAAAAATTGTATTTTTGCTCGGATGAGCGGGGAACGCGCCTTCCCATGAGATGTCAGACACATAATAAAGTATGTCATCCCTATTTCAGGGCTAGCTGAGCCGCTGTCGACTGTTGTTGACTTGTCTGCTGCTTGCAGGGGGACGCTCTGTGAGGCCTAAGTGAGCGGATGCAGCGAGCGGCATGACTTGGCTGTTGGCTGCCAACCGAGCTCAGCTAAGCTATTCCTCAAGGAGTCCCCGCCGCGATATGGCGAGGCACCGAGACATCTGGGTACCTACTGACCACTTAACTGCCTGCGCTCGTCAATAACTCTTTAAAAAGATCAATTAGGGCAATCAGTGGCGAGAACGCCGCTGGGGCTGAGGTGCCATATCGAGCTGTTGCTGTGAGATGATGTCACGTGCAGCTCTTTTCCAGAGAAAGAGCCTCACCCCTCCAGACATTTGACTTCATTAAAGGGGTGTTCTCCTCAAACCGGAACTCAGCAATAAGCCGCTGCTCTCTTATCTGCCTCGTCTGGGCCTCGAGAGGCGGGGGTTGGGGAGTCCTCGCAGTGTCCAGCCAGCCGGCTCATTGAAAGTGTTCTGACTCAAACATCGAGCCATAAAAATCGATTTAGATAGCGACGGTTTCTTTTCATTTAGCGTTCGCTCACCTTTTTGCCCTTGTGAAATGTCCGTTTACACGTTTTACAACCTGACTGATTACATGCTGCTGTTTTTCACTTCATTGTGTTCTTTTATCCTCCCTTACTGTGGAGAGCTTTCCGCCCTCCGCTCCGCTTGCATCGGACGCCGTGATAAATGTGGTTGTCATGACACCCGTGGCAGCCAATGAGCTGGTCCGGAGCCGGTGACAGGTGGGCCGGCCCACAGCAAGCTGACCTTTCACCTCCTAACCTTTCTTCCATGCTGATTATTAATCCTACTTACAGTGCGCTTCCTGTGTCCCTCCATCACAAATTAACCTTTCTCTTCTTCTCCTCTCTCCCCCCTCTCTGTCCCTTTCCTTTCACGCCCCCCCTCACCCCCTTTCCTGTTTTTCTTTTTTCTTTTTTTCCTCCCCTGTTTTTCTCCCTCTTGCAGCAAAGTTATTCACGTGAAAATTATTGACGATGAGGAGTATGAGAAAAACAAGAACTTCTTCCTGGAGCTGGCCGAGCCTCGCATGGTAGACATGAGTCTGCAGAAAGGTGCAGTACCGAACCTATTTCTTTCTCTCTTATCACTTCCTCTGTCTCTCGCGCTCACACATTGTCACTGTCTTTTCTCTCTCTGCTAGTAGCCTCCGTCTCTCCCCAGGCCTCTTTGTCTCTCCTTCGCCCACCTCCTTTACCCGAACTTTTCACTCTTGCGTCTTCTCCACAGCACTGGCACCAATTCTCTCCTTGCCTCCCTCTACATTTACACCCTCTGTTCCGCCCAGGACTCTCTGTCTCATAACCATGCCTTCATATTACACCTCGAACTGCTGGAAAATCAAACCACAAACACTCCATCCCATCATAATGACAGCCTCCCCAGACGACGTCGTCATCTGCATAAAAAAGAGAAACGGGAGCGCAGGAGCTGCTGTGATTTACCTTCTTAGAAGCCATTATTATGTAAAGACACGTTTTACCTAAATGCCGAGTCTAGTAGCTATTTTTAAATATATGCGCCTTCTTGAGTGAAAAATGCAGGTAAATTGCTGTCTGTGAAATGAGATTATCGATTTATTTTTTGCTATTAGACGGTATAACTCACAGGGCTGTTTGAATTTAATAGTTTGTCTGAAAATCTAACTTCATAACTCGAAAACAAGCTCTTTTTCAGGTTGTGCTGAGGTCACTTATTCTTTGGAAGGGGCCACGTTACTTACTGCAAGACTGTAATCCCCTGCACAGCGAGTCTGTCTTTAGGCCTTTTTTCTTTTTCTTTTTTTTTTCTGCAGCAAGGTGAATATGATAATAAAAGTAGGAAGTAGGAGAATTTCAAATCAGAGCAAGTTTTCATCATAAGTTTTGTTTGCTTCCTTGTTTTCTGGCTTGTCGTCGGTAATGTCTGCTGAAAGAAGCCAACAGGCATTTTCTTAAGATTCGCGCACCGTTATCTAATGCAGTGTTATCTAACCACGCTCAAGGCCAGGGGACGGGAGAGGCTCACAAGCTGGTGTGCAGGGTGCAGAATCTAACACTTGGCTGTTGCCTCCAAACACTACAGCTCATTATGTTTACGTTATTGGGTCTGGCAGCGCTGTCTGAGTGGTGCCGGCTCCCTGTGTTCTCAGAGTAAGAGTCATGATGAAGAGCAGCTACCGTGCAGGTCTTTATGAGTGACGGCTGCATCACTCCAAACACTCCTCCGCCACTCTATGATGCTTTTTTTTTTTTTTAATTCCCTTTCTGTGTTGGAGCGGGTGATAAACACACACTCAAGCTGTCTGTCACCCCTTTCTTTTTGGCTCTTTGTAACATTGGTAAACTTTGAAATGAAAGTTCACTCCACTCCTGCAATTGCTGTTGGTGTCTTTGAACAGGAGTACCAAAATGAATGCCTTTAATGTAAAATCTAATGTCAAAATAAGGCATAAAATGCACAAATGCATTTACAGTGAATTATTATACTGGTTAGCATCGTCATTGACTGCAGTGCTTTCACTCCCAATTAGTTAGCTGTAACCTTAAAGCAAAGACCTGTTTCTCCTGCTTCCAGTCTTTATGCTAAGCTAAGCTAACACACTATTGACTTTATATTTAACAGGCAGACATGACATCGATATCAATTTTCTTACTTAGCCCACCACCAGAAGTTGAAGTTATTCAAAAATTAACAATAGGCCTGCAGTCTTTCCACCGTAGGTCCAAAAATGCTTCAGGAATGCATTTTTGTCCAATCAAGAATTGAAACATCACATACAGTGATGCAGATCCAGATGCTGACAAAGAAAAGAGCCATGCAATGCAAACACATATACGCAGCGGCCTTCAGTTCTCGCAGCCATCAAGGTTTCTGCCGCAGGATCGTTCGGCGCACCGAACACGAGTTGGGATTGTTGCGGACAGAATAGATGCAGAGGAGGAGATATCTGCTCCGACGGAGGGAAAGATGCACATACGCAATGACGGCTGGAGCAGAGGATGAGACATCCCGGTGGCCAGGTTTAGTGTGAAGAGATCAAAACAGCTGCTTTGTTCGGGTCATACGCTGACAGGAGAAAGAAAGCGAACCCTTGTGTGTGTGTTTTTTTCTGACTCCAGAGCATCCTGTGATTCCTGCAGGGAGACAATAAGACTCCTGATCCGCTGGATTCCAAATCACATCCAGTTATTTCTGTTTTTCTTTCACTGTCATCGTGGAGTTTAACGTGGTCATGCACCTGCTTCCCTGTCGACATGTTTGTGCATATTTACTGCACAAACTGATTAAAACGTTGCTCATTGTGATTGTAGAAAGATGACAGCACAACTGTGCCGCTAATGAAAGTGCAGCCAGTGTTGACAATGAGTAATACGAGATACGTCTACTTACTTTTTTTTTTTAATGCGGGAGGTAATGAATGTTTGATCAGGGGTAATAAATGTTTGATCCACATATGATGAGGAGGTAATGAAAAAGCTTTTCTGTATTATTTCCCATGCAGGATCATCTTTTATGAATGTGCTCGTGCTGATGAAACTGCTTTGATTCAAAATTAGAGAAAACACACGGCGGTGTTTAGCAGAGGGGTTACATATATTCTCCTGTTGCCACAGTAGGTGCTGCAGGATCGCAGTGATGTGAATGATATGATAATTTCTCACTTTTCATATATAATGTGGCGATTATATTGTTGTTCATAACCGCTGATGTGGGGCTGATTGGGTTTGTTTTTCTCCTTATTAAAGCCGGAGTGGAGGAGCAGAATTGATGAATATTCTATGAGAGTCTTTGTTTTGTTTGGCTTTTTTTCATATGCAACAGCCTTGCTCCATTTTCCTATGCAGCTTCCCCACCAATGCAGCAAAAAAGTCTAACTCCATTGCCCATTATTTCTTATTTTCTTTCTATTTGTCTTATAAATGATCAAAATAGGAGCACAAAAATAATTGTCAGATCTCATTTTAACTCTCTGATCTCCTGAATAATTACCGGCTGTTGCATCACTCATTGCAGCTCTCCTCAATCCGCTCATGCGCCGGGATGCTGATAGTAGAAACTGGCAGATGTGAGCGAATCCTGAGCTGGCAGGTCTGACTTTGGACAGTGTGTGAGTAATGAAAGCAATCAAGCCAACAGTCACCCTGACATGTCAGTCTGGAGTTGTTTACTGCCGGCTCCAGCTATGCCCTTCTCTAACGTATACCGAAGTGGTCAATACCATTAGCACCTCTGGTGAGGTGGCCGGGCGAGCCACTCTGCTGCTGCTGCAACACTGCGGAGTGAGAAAGAGAGTCTCTTCTAATTTTGCACATAACAGGACTTTATTCAGGGGGACTCCGGCTGAGACTTGATGTTCATGCCAGATATGTTTGGGGTGTTTGTTTCAAGCTGTGAGGCATTTCATTTTGTTCTCTTAGTTAATTTGGACAGGTGCAAACATTTCAGTTCACATTCACTTGGCAGCAGTCAGCCAAACAAGGACCCCCAAAAATGCATGTCTCTCTTTGAGCTAAAGTTAAAAGCACGTTTTAACTTTATTTGTTTGACATTTTGTGACCAAAATAGATAATAAATAAGAAGCAAGCTACTTGTGGCCTTGTCACAATCATAACAATTGCTCATTTTCTCATAGGTGGTTAGTAGTAGGCTTGGCTTTAATGTGGACCAAAGTGTGACTATGCTGATACAGAAAGCATGAGGGCGACAAGATAAGCCAAGACATTCTGCTTTGTGATAACACAAGACAGAATATATCCTTGTGCATGTCTTTAATACAGGGTGGCACAATTAAAGATGACCTTTGAACCACAGAATCAGAGTTCATGCCCATGTGTCAGCTTGTATTGATACAACCTTCAACCACGATGCTGTACCCCTTTAGGGGCAATGCTCTACATCTGACTGTGACCTCTGACCTCTCTGTTTGGCTAAAGCAAATTTACCCTGCACAGCATTAAATAAATACAACATTATTCAGTGGCTGAGCAGTGTGGCTTATCACGAGTAACATTAAAATCCAAGGTGAAGTCTTTATATTACTTACATGATCCCTCCAACAGTCCATAAACTCAAAATAATTCACTTTAAAGTAATAAAAAGTCAGGACTAACTGCAAATCCTCACATCTGAGGAGCAGAAATGAGTGAATGTTTTGCATTTTTGCTCTATAATGGATCAGCTAATCAATTGGTTGGCTTATTTAGCATCATGTTAGCAATGAGTAGCATCTTTTTTTTCAGTTTGTTATGAATAAGAGATATTAAGTAGAGTAAGATGCAGTAAATAAATGATGAGAATTGGAGGGTCTTCTTACTGAGGCTGAAAACTGTCATGGCAAGGTTTGAAGTCTACACACACTCCCACGCGCTGGGTAAATAATAGGAATAGACAGATTGAGACAAAGACGAAAGAAAGGACAGAGTCAGCCGCTCTAAAGTGTCTAAAAAATCAGCAGATGAGAGGAAGGAACGGGGACGGGGGAGGCGAGGAGGGTGGGAGATGGTGGTAAAGTGCTGGGTAGGCTCGGAAGTGTAGGACCTTCAAATGACACTGCAAAAAGTGTGCTACAAAGCAGTGGATGGCAGCGTCATCATTCATGTACGGTGGCGTCGTGTGGGCTCGCGCACTCCGGCGTGTTTCTTCTATGTGAGCAGAAAACTGAATGAGAAGCTGCACCAAAGTGAGGATTCGTACGAGTGTGTGTTATACTGTCATGTGCGCCTGTCGTCTGCGTGCGTCAGTGTGTTTGTGCATGAGTGCGTGCGTGCGTGGCTGTAGAATTAATGCCCCTCTCCCCCTGCAGTAATCCATCTCCCATCCTGCCACTTTCCATTCAAATCATGCCTAGCATAGGGAAATGTGCCACCCGTCAGGCCCCTCGTTCAGACTGAGCTCTCGTGGCATCTAAGGGCACTTCACATGCTGTTGTTTGAGCTTGGCCGGGTCCTTCTCCCATCCCTCTCCATCTCTCTCTCTCACACACACACACACACACACACACACACACACACACACACATTCATTACCTCCTAAATGTGAGTCACATTTTGGAGGGATGCTAAGCCAAAGCAACTCTGAACTGCCGGACAGATGAAGTTTGAATTAGACATTACCGAAAACGCTGTCTAAGAGAGTGGAAGGCTTTGGATGACGCCTTCATCACTGAATGTCCTTGTGTAGAGTAAAAATAGGTTTTCAATAGGTATGACTGCTGCACTGTAAATGGGTGTAGGCCAAAATTACTTTGACTGATTGAAGGTGAATTTAATTTCTGCAGAGCCACAGAAGCAATTCAGCACTCACCTAAAATATTAAGATACAGCGCTGTTCATTCTCATCATCATGTACACCAGAGCGTTTCCAGACTAATAAGCATCAGACGGCGGTGGAGGAAGTATTCATGTTTTACTTCTGTGTAAGTAGGAAATACTACAGTGTACAGTGTAAAAAGTACAAAGGATGTGCATCAAAGTGTACCTTACAAAATTAACAGTGCTTATTATGCAGAATGACCCATTTTACAATCACTTGTGTTCTTGTGCATATCAATGTCATGCTGCAGCTACAAAAGTCTGCCTCACACAGCTATATAAAATGCATCATAATTTATCAGTTCATTTACAATTGCATTACTAATCTAAATCTGCAGAGTAACTAATCCTATTAATACAATCTAGTATTTGGATCTGAGATGCAGAAGTGTGGAGTAGAATTATATATTGGTATAAATGGAAATACTCAAGTAAAGTACCTCAAAATACCAAAATTGCTGTTAAGTGCAGTACTTGAATAAAGGCAGTAGTTAAGAAAAAACTGTGCAGACTGTAGATACTTTATTTCAGTCAGTTTTTTGCAGCTTCTTTAATTATTAAACCGATTTAGAGCCGTAAAATCCTTTAAAGTGAAACCAGTTCAGGAGATCCCCATGTGAAACCAAAGTAATAGTACTCACTGTGTGCATGAGAAGCTGTTCGTATGTGGAGAGGAGGAGGGCTTTACATGCGACACCACAATATTTCAGTATTAAATGTTGATTAAATTTTAAAGAAGCATCCCTCTGAGGTTTGGTTTACAGTCGCAACCTCAAGTAACCACTTGAGGTTGCGACTGTAAACTTCACACGGCCTACTTATGAATAATGTCTGCCTTTTCCAACGCGATAAAACCAGGAGCAATCCACGCCTGAACCCAGAGCTCATTACGTCCCCTTTTGCCGGGGTCACGGGCTGCATAAATCTCTATGACTCAGTGAGTTTCATGAACCTGCCCTTTGTGTTGCTTTAAAAGTCAAGCTTATCTTCCCTTTGTTAGTCGTCAACCCGAATTTGACCTCTAATGAATCTCTTCCTTTCAGCGTCGTCTCCGTGTGAAGGAAAAGTGCTGTTTGCTTCTTCCAGAACGGTGAAATGGAAAGCTAGAGGCGGCGTAGGATTAGCACATCGGGAAATGAACGTCCACGTCCACCACTGTGAATAGCGCAACTCCTGTGTTTGCAAATAAATCCTCATCTCAGTATCAAATACTGTGCGATAAACTTTTTAAAATGAGTTAGATGGTTTTATAGATTCCATCGTGACTTTGATAATGATATATAAACACAAATCTGCCATTAGGATTATATTCCTGTTTGTACTGATCTCCTCTGGTGAAGACTAGATTCATTTATAATTCATTTTTCTGGGAAGAGATTTCCATAAAAAGACGAATACTCAAGTAAAGTACCAAGAAAGCACAGTGCTTGAGTAAATGTTTCTTTTTAAAGCACTAAGTACATTATTTTGGGCTCTTTACTATGATAGACATTTTCCTTAATAATACATCATTTAATTGAGAAAATAATCATTAGTTACATTTGAATTTTTTTCTGTAGTCTCATATTATATCTGATCATATAGCCCACCCCCTTGTAGATTTGTCTGTTTCATGTATATTATTGATGAGACATGATTAGCTAACAAAACTCTGTGACCGTCAGTGCATTTGAAAATCCCTGATGTAATCTATTAACTCATTAAGGTTCTTTCCATCCAGATTATAATCTGCAGGCTCTGTGGGGTCGAACTCGGTCTCTCCCCTGGTTACTTCCCTCCGGGGACTTCACGTCTGTTCAGAGGGCTGAAGTGCTCAATCCTGGGCCTGCAGGAACTCTAAATGACTGGTATTGAATCAATTAGCTGCCTAATTGGGCTGAGATAAAGACTCCATTTCCTTATCACCAGCCCCACCAGCCATTACAGATGGCACTGGGGATCTCCCAGTGGATGTGCCAGTGGGTCACAGTGAAGCTGCTGATGGTTTTGGCAATCCAGGAAGGAGGAAGTGTACGCTGTAAAACTTGATACAGAAAATTAGTGGAATACGCTGATGGAAATATATTACCTAAATAAATTTTACGTAAGTCACTTTCTAGTTTTCATCATCAGACCACCAACACAAGCTGTTCTGACTTGAAGAGATGACTTTAATATGAGTATGTCTCTAAAGAAACATGACCAACATATGAGCAGATTTCCCAGCATGCATTGTGAGTTGTCTTTCTTTTTGTATTTTGAAGTAAACAGATACCACTTAGAATAATATATGTTAATAGAGGTCTTGGTTGTTTCTTTACTGTAAGGGTTAATCTTGATGAAGGTCGGTACTGAGCCAGTTTTATATTTCCATGTTCCCATACATTTTTACAGCATCATGGAAACATTTCGAAGTTGAATCAGCTTTAAACAATCAACATTTTTAGAAATGTTGAGGCAGTGAAGTTGCACAATGGACACAGGATTAGTTTGTTCAGCATCATTTTGCCCTCAGACAATTTGTCTGGAGGACAGGTGGTGTGGAGGACGACGTCGGCTGCAGATTTTCAACAAAGTACCTCCATGCTCCCTTAGTTTTTATGTTTTATTCATTCAGATGAAATAAAAGAAACCTCTACTGTAGCATCCTTTGTACTGTATAGGTGTGTGTTGTGGGGATTACACTGCCATTTACTTGATTGTACAGTGGAACCTCCCACAGAAACACCAGCATGCAAGGACACATCTGTTACCCGCGTCCCCTGGGAAAGGTACGTGGATCGAGTATTTCTACCATGTGAACAGACATGCACATAATGAGCCACCGCAATCCTCACAAGCACAGCCAGGAAGTGATCATCTTCAAATCTGCGGATTAAGTGTCATTTTCTTATCAAATGACGCATTTTACGCGGGTCTCAAATTGAGACTCTCAATTCAATTGTGGCCCAATTCGTCATTTACGCGGGCTGATGCCATCACATGCATCATTGAACAATAGAACCTCCAACAAAGTAATCTATTATTACCTTTGCTAATGACACACTGGAGCCACTGATCTACTGATACCTGCCGCTTTTAGCACACTCCTGGCGTTTTTACCATCAGTTTTCCAGACGCTTGCCGAGCTTTGCCCTTGTTTCGGCAGAGAGCGGGAGCGGCGAAACCTTGGTGAGTGAGCGATGGGGAACAGCTGTCGCTCCCCGCAGGAGTAGTAACCTCGCCACCTGTTGGTAGACGATCCAGGGACGTGACCCTCAGTCCTCGCTCTGTTTTGTAACCACAGCTCAGTTTGGGAGGGGAAAAAGGACGACAGATAGACGTGACGGCAGATTAGCATTGAAGACATCAGAAGACTCTTAAACACAAATATTTATGTAGAAAAATTAAAATAGACACTAATTTCAAGATTTTTTTTGTTGAATTGCTGCAATTTTCTGTCTGTTTTTGGAAGTACAGTACTTCTCTTTGTTGCTTAAAGTTAAACAAGAAGATCAATACCACTCTAGTGTCTTAATATTAAGCTGCAGCCAGCAGCAGGTTTGCTTAGTTTAGCACAAAGACTGGAAACAGGGAGAGACACCTAGCCTGCAAAATCCACCGACCAGCACCTCTGAAGGTGTCTAACATTATATTTCATTTGTTTAATCTGTACTAAAACAGAGACACAGTTGTGTGGGGATATTTTTCTTGGCCAGGAGGAGTCTTCCTGGAGTCTTCGCCTTTTTTTCCAGTCTGTGTGCCAAGTTAACCAGCTGCCGGTGGTGACTTCGTATTCAGCAGACAGACATAAGAGGTTGGCTGAGCCGGAATTAGCTGGAAGAACAAGCGATAAGACAACGTACCAAAACAGGAAAGACATCTCAATTCAGTCAAAACAGAAGCACATACCATAAAATTAACTTTAAAACAAATTAGAAGCGGCTCAAGGCGGAAAAATGAATGTCTCTTGTCGTCCCTGCTCTGTGTGTGTGCGCCTTTTGATCATTATCTCGCATTAAATTGGTGTCAGATTTCAGTGCAGATACGAATTAACATGAGCGGTCTTTCAATTAAAAGATTATGAGCCCCAATTTGGAATTACACATAAACCTATGGTGTCAATGAAACCTTAAGCCAGTGCTTTCTTATTTGAATGCAAAATATCTGCACCATGACTAACACAAACTATATGCAAACATATTTTACTTACATGAGTCAGTTAGCTGTGATCTGCTTTGATGATTGTGATGCATCGCCTAAGTCTTTCCCTAAATCAGTACCTTGACATTTGAGCGATGAGATCAAGCTCAGAGAACGTCTCTGATTCACTGTTTTTCTCTGGTCTTAATTGCCGAGGATCTCTGTCGAGCATTGCACACCTGCCTCGTGAACTTGCGTCAGTCCCGGTGGGGGGTTGGCGGCCTGCTCCCAGTCTAAAACCTGTTAAATCCCTCCTCTGTTGTCAGCAAAGTCGCCTCGTTCGTTTTCGGGCTTATTTTCAAAGTGCACAAGGCCCTCTTTGAATACAGATGACACAATTAATACTGAAATCTGAGAGGGATTACCTTAATATGTCAAGAGACTTCCGAAATTAGAATGGTGTGACACTGATACTATTCCCCGTGCAAGAAATGGATTTAAGTAAAGATTATTATGTAATGGTAAAATATGCCCCGAGGACTGTGTGTCACAGGTGACCCGCAGGATGCAGTCGGTGAGTCTGAGATACGGATGCAGGGCTGTTTGTGTATCTGTCTGTGTTTGCTCATGTGTTTAATTGCAAAATCTAGAGGTGTGTGTCCTCTTTTTTGGGAACAAGTGTAAATATCTGCAGACAGGCCTTCCTACAAACACGTCTGACTTGCACTTTATGCTTTTTTTTTCTCTTGCTGTCTATCGTTCAAAGCCTGCATGCTGGGCTGGATTTGGAGTTGGCGGTCAGGGATACAGGCAGATGGGTGTTCACCTCCCTGCCTGCTCCACCAGCCATGGCACAAATGTCACGACTCAGAGGGCCTTCGGTTGCCTCGGTACCACAGAGAAATCACACTGGCACGGATGAATAGATTTAATTCAAATGGGAGCCCAGCGCTATTCATGCATTCGCAGACCCCGACTTCATTAAAGCTCCTCTTCTTTCTGGGGGTCACGAGGAGGAATGTCAGAAGCAGGGTGTGACATGATAATGAAGGTTATGAAGAGTTAATGCACTTTCTACATTAGTGGACTTCCTTTGATTGAAAAAAGAAATGGTCATTTACAAGTCAGGAACCTGAGTTATTGAGATTGTAATCCTCAAGATTTCAATCCTGGTTGCCGTGGTAACAGTAAATACAGGTCCCATTATTCTCAGCGACCAGCTACTGATGTGTCTGTTTACAGTGCAGCCAAACAAAGAGATTTTAATGAAAAAGTCAAAAGTCATCCCTTTCTCTGTCATCCATGAGCAACTTTGATCTGATTTCATGCTGCACACAGCAGAAGTAGTTTTCTGCACAAGACAGTAAAGCTGGCCACTGTGCCTTTCTGAGGAGTGAAAGGTGTGTACAGCCCGTTTCGTGCGGCTCACTGTGGCTGCTCCGTCTTGTTTCATTACTCCCTTCAATATTCAACACTGATCTGCTGATGATAAATGCAGAAAATTACCTTTTTTTGCTTCATAGATGCATTTTTGATGCACGATCACTGTTCATGCTATCACCGTGATCACAAATATATTCTGCGTATTCTCTGTGGATCTTTATCACCTGTTATTCAATGTGAGGCAGCAGCAGTAGGATGTTTCATTATTAGCGTTTGCAATAAGTTGATACATGCTCCGATACAGCGTAAAGAGGCTGAACAGTAAACAGGGAGGCTGATATCAGTGAGATAAAGTTAAGATGGATTACACACGTGCCTCGTTTCCTGTGAATCCTTCATGCATGAAAAGGCTATTTGAATCCAGTGCAGGATTGGCAGACTCCCCAACTAACTAATGAAAACTGCTATATAAAGAGGCAATTACAGAATGTATACATTAAATGACTATTGCAGAAAAATAGCCTCAGAGGTGGGATTTAATTTCTTGAAAATCTTGAGGATTATAACACTAACATGCAAAATCATGACCTCAATAATGTCCCATCTTGTGTGTTGTTTTAATGGCAGCAATCACTTTGCAAGAATAGTCGTCATTTATTGTCAAAGGCAGATGTCTTATTTTGCAGTGTCATTCCATTACAGAGAAGAAATCCTGCGTTTCCCTCTTTGCCAGTGCAGAGCTAACTGTCAAAGCAGCATTGATTGTATCAACATGCAATTAAATGGTAATTCAGCGATGCAGAGTTATTGTGGGAAGCTCTGCATGAACGGTCCCTTTAATTATCCCTGATTGTGATTATAACCTTGCATATTGTCATTGTGCATCTTTATCTTTATGTACATTGTTTGCCCAACTTTCCATGAATCAAGACAATGGTGGAGCTGCGGTGTATACTTACAGCACCGCCTCCTAAGTGTGGAGGTCAGAGCTCCCTTTCTCTGCTGTGATTATTGTGGTGTTGTACAGTAGTTAGTGTAGGACGTGAGACGACGTGTCTGTGATTTACTGTGTCTTTACTCTTTCTTCAAGGACAGAGGCAGGAAGTAGGGCTACTTCAGCCATCTCTGCTGCTGCTGCAGCATCCTTATCCACATTTTGACAGCATCACACTCGTGTTTTCAGCAGATAGGAGGGTTAGAGGGGCAGCCGTGCACGGGGAATGGCAATAGACGGTTGACGTATTGTTACCAAATTAGATTCATCCCTCTGCCGCGTCGCTCCATGATGCTGCTTTTAAACAAATACGTTTCATTCCGTCGGCCTGATGTGATTTATGTTGCAATCTCTTCCCCCTCCCCGGATTGAGGTCGCAGTTGAAGGACGGGACCCGTCACTTAGCCGGTGACACGAGTGTTTACGTCAAAACGCCCCGCATGCCTTCAGTTCATCTCCCTGCCGCAGGTGGCCTCGCCGTGGAAGCAGAGTCACTGCGAGATTGTTGTCTAGTAACAGTTACCATGGATGCCACACTCTGTCAGGGGCTTAGGTGTAATGGATTTAAATTGAACTGTTGAATTCGGAGCTGGGAGAGGCAGAGAGGGAAAGTGGGGAAGGAGGAGGACGGCAGAGAGAGGAGGGAGCGACAGAAATAGTCTGAGCATAAAAAAAGACAGAGAGGTGGAGAGACACAGACACAGTCAACCAAAGAGACAACGAGCCACAGATAGAGGAGAGGAGGAAGAGGAGGTAGAGGAGGGAGAGGAGGGAGGGGGTCGCTCTGAAAGCCCTCACCATCTGTGATGAGGAGCTGGAAGAGCAGTAATTGTTCCTGAGAGGTGTGTGTGTGTGTGTGGGGGGGGCTGTTCTCAGCACGGAGATATGGATGAGCTGCGCTGCTACCTGCCATGCTGGTGGCACACCACAGTGTCAGGCCTGTCTTACCGCACAGGTGAGGGCCAGCAGGGACACTAACCTTCGATGTGGGCTCTCATTAACGTCGATGTCAGTGATGACCTTCTCAACCCCCCCACCCTCCCGAAAGCAACTTCGCTTCGCAGTGACACACCCTGCGCTCTAAGGAGGGGCAAATCAGGTGCTTTGCATCTTTCTTACAGCGGCCAAAGTCAATTTCTTTCATGCTGGACAGATGATTTGATTTATTTTGAGCGGAATAGTTTGTTTCCGGGTGGCTCAGCAGTCGCCTCAGAGGTGTGAAAGAGAGTGTGTGATTGTTTGCCCACATTGCTGTGAACATGCACGGATGGATTACTGAAGAGGCCTGCCGGGGCGTCGGCCGGAGCCAACAGGTTCAAGTGTTTGTTAACATTTCTTGTAGGAGTGTCACAGAGTTCAGTTAAAGGCAGTGATGTTCTGAACACATCTGTCAAACAAATCACACTGGATTTACATGCATGCCTCATTTCACATGAATCCTTCACGCGTGAAGGCAGTTTGAGTCCAGCACAGAGTTTTAGACACCCGGTAGCACCATGGAGATCTTTTTCTAATGTATGTTAATGCGCTATACCAAACAAAGTCATAATTGCATGATAAACATCTGAAAAACGTGATTGTGTTTATGAGCATTTTAGTAGGTCGTGGTATTTTGTATAATATCTGTGCAGAGGAATGTGAGTGAGTGTCTGATGTGGCAGGAAGTAAAATGAGTCATTTTGCGCCCCTTGCTGTATGGGTGTCTTGCCCCTAGAAGGATGTACGAGGGGTGTGTGGAGGGGGGGGCTTGTACATGTCTGTGCCCAGGGGTCTGTTGTGTCATAATGTGACAGCAATAAGTGGACAAAATGATGAATGAATGAGTCTGTTTCCCTGTTTATGTGTCCCTTTTAAAATGGAGTCACACGGAGGTAATCGTTCGGTATTTCAAGAATAAACAGTCAGTAGTTAAGTCTTGAAAGCGGTTATTAACGTGTCAACAAAAGACTAACATTGCTTAATCATTTGTTTTAATTTGATGGTAGCAGCTATTCTGGAGGATGTTTCATTTAGGAACAAAATTCTTTAAATACACGTGATAAAATATTCATACGCAGGCTGTGTCATACCTGCAGGGTAAGACATGAAAGTATTAACCAAAAAAAAAAGAAAAAAGTTACTTCCACTGCAGTCCTCTGTGGCAAATGCATAATAATGTTGGAGTTATTAATGTTGCGTATGATAAGTGGATACTTAGGGCTCCAGAAGGATCCTTGGGGCCTTGCCTGTGTGAAAAAAGACGATGATGCTGTGGCTCTTTGTCTTTGCGCCCTCAGCCCGAGCGGGACTGTTAATCAGCGCTCAGGGTTACATCAATGATGTCAGCGCAGTGGCCACGATAGATCACGCCGAGCCGCCGAGATGACCCCCTCCCTGATAAACGCCAGAGAGAAATCCCCCCAGATGGAGCGTCTACCTGCACATCTGTGTGTGTGTGTGTGTGTGTGTGTGTATCTAAACATAAGAAGACATATGAGACATGTACATAAACAGCTATGAAAAAAATATGAGAAATGGGGTTAAAATTAGATTAATTTATTAGGATGACAGTTGTTGGAAGTTCTCACAACTATAATTAAAGATAATTAGTAGAGTGGTGTTCAGATTCTTCATTTAAGAAAAAGAGTTTTACATGGATTTAAGTAAATTTATCTGATATTTGTACTTTTGCAGAGTATCACCAAAATGTAATAAAGGTCAGTATGTAGTAAATTTAGGGGAAAAAGGTAACCTGAATCTATGATATTGTTTGATATTTCCTAATACTTAGTAACTACAGTGCTAAAGTACAGTTCTTGGTTTCTTTCCTTGACTGCTAACAGTATATGTGTGTGAGTAAGTGTGTGAATATACTATGTTGGTGAGTAAGCAGTGAACTTGTGAACTGTATATAAGTGTGTCTTTATGTGTGTGTATATTCGTTCCCGCTGCGCTGTGTGTCTGTGTGTGCGGCCTGGTCTGATGACATTATCAGGGTTTGGTAATCTGCTCTGTAATTGCCTGCTGCTGACACGGCGGAGAGGCCCGATACGGCTGCAGAATAAACAGACTGTTAACAAGTAGAGGGAGCTCGTCTCCGCTTGATCCGCGCAGCACAGCGTGACATCTGGACTGGACGAATCGGGGAGAGGAGGAGAGAGAGAACGACAGGCTGACGCTGGGAAGCAGGGAATGAGAGATGCATGAAAACAGCAGAGAAAAATGGAGGCAGGCAGATGTAAGATGGGGAATAAAGCTTGTGAAAGGGATGTAGGAAAGGACATAACAGGTGGTGGTAGTGGAAATCACTAATAATTCCTTTAAACGTTGAGTTATTTCACGTGTAATCAACTGAAGAGACAAATTTGGCTTCTATGAACCAGTTAAAGGGTATCTGTATTTAAAGGAAGTAGAAGTAGAGATAGATGCACATAAATGCTCACTACAGGTTAGAGGAGGAGAGAAAGACTGCAAATTAAAGAGAGTCATCCACTAAGTCAACTAAAGATGTTACCATACCAATAAAAAATGATTCATACATGTCAGTAATGTAGGTTTTCTGGAATGGTTTTTGGTTATTTACAGACCGATCCAAAGCCGACTCATGTTTTGTGTGCAGTGTAATTCACAGATCAGTAATAGCTAGAGCTGTAACTATTACATGATTAACCAGCAACTTTTTTGATAATCAATTGATTATTTGAGTATTTTTTCCCAAAAAATGCAAAAAATGTACTTGTTCGTTCTCCTTGAGGAGAGATTTTCTCTCTTTTATATCATTTTAAACTAAATAACTATGCTTTTTAGGCCCTTAGTATCAAATAAAACAAGACATAAATATGAATATATATAAATATTATGTTTTCAACCAAAGAGAGAAGGGAAAATAGAGGGGTGAGTCGAGGAGCGGACAGTTTATGAGAGAGATAGCAGGGATAAAGAGAAGGGGAATTAGAGATAAAGAAACGAGACAGAGGCTGGGAAAGGATAAAGGGAGAGATTCAGACAGAAACAAAAGGCCGTGGAGGGAGAACCACCAGAGGATTGGGCGGGAACAGTGAGAGGAGCGAGACACTTGTTAATATGAAAAAGTGTCCCATGTGAAATGCAGCATATGGGCCGATTAGAGGCGTCTCTAGTGCGTCTAGAGGCAGGCTGTCTGGGGTTTTGTAGGCTTTCCCAACCAGCCGAGAGAGCTGAGAGAGCTGAGATGAAACCAAATATGGAATATATTAGTGAATAATTTTTTATCAGTAGGTTATTCAAGATGCTCTCGACCATTTGGCTTGCGAGCTCATGCAAAAACATTATGTCTATTTTGGGTAATCATCCAATTTTTGATAAATTCCCTTATTATTTCACAAAAAAAAGCACAAATGAGAGAAAATAGGCCTTGACCCCTTGCTGGTAATGGCTGGACGAAACTAGCTTATTGAAAATAAAACACCTAAAACATGCTCCACCTCAAGCAGCTGCAGCCATAAACTGATGCCTACAGCTTGAGACATATTAATAATATAGTAATGTAATATATAATAATATCTCAATCACAGGGACATTTTTCTGCAGAACAGGTACCTTCAAGTTATTTTTGGCGATAACGCTCATGTACTTTCACTTCAGTAAGATTTTGCTGCAAAGTTTTATCAGCAGCCAGCAAGTTGATTTGACTTTAGTGTTTCCAGCTGTCTCTCATGCTGCTGCCCGGCAACAGTTGCTAAGCTACAGTTAATGTTTGAGAGGAGAGTTTAGCAGTCAGTCTCTCGTATGAGGTGCTATGCCTTTGATGCACGATTTACTTTCACACAAACATGTATAAAAGTTGCGTTTGAACCACAGAAAGTCCACATACGTGGATGTGAACGGACCAGAGGAGACAGATCAGTCGCCAGTGTCACATCTGAGAAATCACAAACCACAGAGCAGGTCTCAGGAGGTTCAGAGGACGGTCTCATCATTAAAACAACAAAGGCTTTCCAGGAAATCATCAGCAATGAGGTCGGTGTCATCACAGGACCTCTCTGGAGATTAAAGTCACGGCAGATGACATTGCTCAGTCAAAGAAGTCAACAGTTTGGAGGAGAGACAGTGTAAGAGCAAGGCCAGAGCGGAGAGGCAAAGCGTCCTTAAATGGAGGAGCGGACAAGATAAAGAGATTTTTCTGTAAATCTTTTTTGGTAAGTTTATAAAATATTGGTTAGATATCCTTTATTAGATAAGACAGCCTTTATTAGCATTAATATGAAACTACAGTCAGCATCAAAATTATTTAGTTTGGCATAAAGCCTGGAAATAAGCAGCATCAATTAATTTTGACCTGACTAAATCTGACTAAACATGACTAAATCTGCGTACAAAAACCCCTAAAGTTAAAAAAAGAACATGTATCTTTTTTGTTTAATCTATACAAAAACTGAAATATAGAAATTAAAAGTTGTGGTTTTATGAGCAGTTTTATGGAGAAATAAAATATGTTTGGACAGCACATTGACTCCCTGGCTAGCTGTTTCCACTTGTTTTCAGTGTTTGTGCTAAGATAAGCTAGCCAGCTGAACCGCCAATCATTTCATCCGACTCTTGCGGATAAAGAAAGCGAGTGCACTTCTCTAAACAACCAATAGATTGAATGTGGTCAAATTAAAGACAAAAAGAAGACACTGTATGTCATTTTTAAATGCACTCCTAAACTCAACTCGCTGGCACACAATATGAAAATGCAGTGTTGTGACTGATTCAGGCTGCCAATTTTCTTGGCTATGATTGTATTTGTTTACAGTAATCACCCTAATATCTCAGAATGAATGTGTTAAAGATTTATTGATGTCAAAATGCAACACGTAGCGGCTTTAATTAGCTCGGCAAGATTAAAAACATGACTTTTCAGCCGTGAAAGACCTTCATCAGGACGCTCGAGTGAAATCATCCAGCATTCAGTTAAATTATCAGTTCATTCAGTCTGGCGGTGCTGCCTCAGAAGATGAAGTATGGCGTGTACTCAGCTTTTTGACTCCTTCCGATTCCATGCCGTCAGAAACATGGATACAGCATAACAAGATGATGGACGCGTTACACAGCCTGCATATTGAAAGATAATAAAAGGAGCTGAAGCATCCGTCTTTGTCATCTCGTTTCCCTCACAGACCGACTGTGTGTGTGTGTGTGTTTGGTGTGAGTTGAGTAGCAGCGCAGACCGGCGACATGGCCGCTCAGCTGCAATCTTGAACCCTTATTATTTTACACATCGCTCTGAGCTGCAGAAAACACTGATTGTCTGCCGGGATCTCCGTGCAGCGTGTTTTTACTCAGTTTGTGCCAATATGTCTGTAGGTAGATGTACAGCAACAGGTATAAATATCCTCATACATGCATTTATGTGTGTGTGTGCGTGTGTGTGTTTGCCTTATGAAGACTGATGACTCATCCTCACTACAGAAGATTATGTCGTTTATAATCAGGCGTCATGACCGGACAGTTGCAGAGAAACATCACTCATCCCTCTGAGTCTCTTTGTCTTCATCTCCTCACGCATCCATCCTCTCGTCTTCTCATTCATTTCTCCTTTCAAACCTCTCCACTGCCCAACGCTTTGGTCCAAGTGAAATATCTCGACTGCTGGATGGACTGACATGAAATTTTTCACAGGCCTCCATGGTCTCCAGAGGATGAATCCTAAAGACTTTGGGAATCCCCCGGCTCTTCCTCTAGCACCAGCAACAGGTTAACATTTTGGTGTTTTTTTGTGCAATGAAATGGATATTTATGTCTCAGGATAAACTGTGATCACTTTGAACATGTAATCTATAATATAAATTTGTTTTTTAAGCCTGCTGTAGCCTGACATTTTAGTCACATGACCTTTTTTATGATATGCTTTATGTTGGTTAAAGGTTGTGTGGGTTTCTGAGCTCGGAGACAATCTGTGTCAAACTTACACCTCCAAACTAAAATAGATCTTGTTGCAATAAATAGTTAAAAAACTGACATTCACATCCTAATTGAAGTTACCAAATAAAGCTCATGATGTTCCCATCGGCCTCAGGTGTATTATAGTGCTGATTAGCTAATGTCAGCATGATAACACACAGGTACTTAACATTGTACCTGGTAAATGTCAGCGTGTTAGCATTTTCAGTGTGAGCGTGTTAGCACGCTGATGTGATGAGTGCAGCTTCACAGAGCTTCTAGCATGGCCGTACACTCTCCTTCTATCTTTCATGTTGCCGTTTATCCATCTTTGCTTTTTGATTTCCATGCATCAGTTCAGTTATACTTTTATTCCTCCTTTCCCCCATTTTTCTGCACCTCATCCTTCAAACTTTTCCTTCATCTTTTCCGGTAACCTGTGGTCCCTTTATCATTTTATCCCGCCATAATATGCAATCCTTCATTTTTCCATATTCCACTCTTGCATCCTGCTGTCTCCCTTTCCATCCATCCATCCATCTATGTGTTGCCATCTACTTGTGTGCCTCCCTACATGTCTCAGTTCTTCCACTCTTTCTTTTCCATCCCTCTATCCTTCTGATTCCTCTACATCCCATCTCTACCTGTCATACCTCTTCCATATTCCCTCCTTCTATTCTTTTATTGTGGCATGTTGCCCATTAATCGACACCTCCCTGTAGTGAGGCCACCGTCCATGCTCAGGCAGTAAAATACTGTGTATGTATGTTTATATACATATAAGTGCAGTCATTTACCACTCTTCCATTACTCAAACACCTTCCTTCTCATCTCATTATTCCTTCATCCCTTCAATTCTTCCTCCTTCCACCACCAATCCCTGCATCCACCCATCTCTCAATTAATCATCCATCCATCCATGCTGCTATTCTTCTATCTGTCCATAAATCTATTTACAATCGCTGCACTCTCTCACTTCATTCCTCCTCGTCCCATCCTTTCTTTAATGTTCCTTGTGTGTTCGGTTCTTTCTTCCTTCTTAACGTCTTCTTGCTCTCCTGTTTCCATGAATCCCTCCATAAATCCTTTTTGCAATTTAACCACTCTCCCTCCATTCTTCTGCACCTCCCTCTTCCACCCATCTCTCCATTCATCCACCCACTCCCCCTTGTCAAACATTGACCAGTAACTCCATCCATTCATCTTTTCTTCCTCGTATCTGTTACCCTTTTCTTCCCTCTACAAGGCCACAAGCATCCATCCATTCACCATCCAGCTCCCATCCTTTCATGCCTTTTCCATATTGAATTTTTGCCTCCTCCACTTATTCATCTGTCCATCCTTTATGCCACCCTTCCTCCAACCAATCCATCTTTCCCGGTTTCTATCTATCTATCTATCTATCTATCTATCTATCTATCTATCTATCTATCTATCTATCTATTCAACCATCTCCCCGTTTCTTCCTTCGTACATCCACCACATCCTCCCTTCCTCTGTATCTTTTTCCTCCCTCCACCCGTGCACGGAGGCGGCTCCGGGCACAGTCCCAGATCCACCTCCGGCCTCGGCAACCAGAATAGCCCTGATAAGTCAAATGATGATTCTGTCTTAATGAGCTGTGGAGAGAGAAAGAGAGAGAGAGAGAGAGAGAGAGAGTCAGAGAGAGTCGTACATTAGTGGCACGTTGACGGCGTGACTCAGAGAAGGACTCGCTCTTTTGTAACGAGACTGATCTGATTCGGCCGAGCGCGCAGGAGAACACGCTGATGATGACAACGGTTAAACACAGACACCCCACCCTACCCCTCCACACATACACACACACACACACTCCTCCACCCCTCCAATTACGTCCCTTTGGTTAATCTTCCTTATCGCAATTGTACTGCTGGCAGAATGACAACCTTCTGGATTGTGAGTGCAGTCGGTACAATGAGTCTGCTTTTGAACAACCTCTGTTTGTGTGTGTGTTCCTTAATCAGTATGTGTGCTGTTTGTGTGTATATGTTATGGGTGTGTAAGTTTGCATCTGTGTGTGTGCGTGTTCATCTGTGTGCATGTGTTTTATGTGTTTTATGTGTGCTGTTTCTGTAGAGCTGCATTTATTAGTTGACTATTCGATTATTAACATTAATAAGCTGGGTTAAGTTGAAATTAAAGGGGCCCAGCAAAGTTTACTTGTAGACAGTTATTTTTACCATCTGTGTTTCTCACAAAAAATGTATGTGACGTGTAGACTAAATATAATCCCTCTCAATCATCCTTTATGAGCCACTGTCTGTATCTACAGAGACTGCCTGAATTTCCTTTTTTTGTGTTTGGGATGTTTCTGGGCATTAACCTTTGTGCAGTGGTGTTTAGCACTCAGCCAATAACAGTGCAAGGTGTGAGTTGCAGCAACCGGTTGCCACTTTGAATGCCGAAACAGACAAATCCTACTTCTTATACCTTTAACAAACATGTTCAATGCATTTCCTTCTTAATAATATTACAAAGCCAACCCCTAAACTGCGCATTTCCTGACTTTTGGAGGCATACTGCTGTATTTTTCAAGTGTTTTCCCCATTGTACAGAATAGGTTCCCTCATGTAGTCTAGTTTCTTCAGTATTACCTAACATAAAAACATGGGACTCTCAGTAGAACGATCTTATAAATGTATGTTATGACCACCAGTTTTGTTTGTCATGTTTGTCCATCGATACCCATGAGCCTCGGCCACATCTGCTATTGGGAAAAGACCCGTTAGAGGCTTGAATAAGAGCGACAGCAATAAACTGCTTCCTTCTTGAACTTGTAAACAAAATTCAGTCCAAATTCCAAAGTGAACTCGTCTTGTCATTTCGTTTGATCAGTTTCCTCATCAGCTGTCTTCATCTTGCCGTTAGCAGCTCAGATAACAGACTTTTAAGATCTGTTGACTGGATGTTTCTTGCCAAAAATGCACCTTGGGAGTCTAATTAAGTTGTCCCCTGAAAAGTTGTTATACACACGCTTGTTGCTGTTTTTTGGGGGTTTTTTTGCCAAAGGACCACACATTTTCCCTCTTTGTCGACACGTCAGTCTAAGCTGTCGAAACGCTCCAACTGTGAGTCACGCTGTCCGTGGAAAGAAAATGATGAATGAATTGTGCCCCCAAATAGCTCCTCCCAACTTCACAGCTGTATGGGAACATTTCACTGATGCAGCGGGGGTGCCAACACGATGGGGTCTGGCGAAAAAACTGCAGAATAGAAGAAGAAAGTAAAACCTGGCTCCGTTTTTGCCAGAGCACAAGACGAGACTTGGCTAATAAAAGTAAAATTTGAAGATGTCACCTTCAGCTTTAAAAAAAAACATCTGGCACACGTTATTTCTAACATTTTAGGGAGTAAAAAATTGCTTGATTAATCAAAATACTCAGATAGATACTCATGTTTGTGCATGTTAGTTTATGTATTTGTGTGTATTTGTGTTGTCTTGTAGGTGCATATGTACCTGTATTTTTTGCATATGCTCATGTGTTTTGCCTTTTTTGTTCCTGTTTGTGTGTTTTCATCTGAACGTGTCTGCAGCTCTGCTAAATGACACGCTGTTATTACCGACCGGGGTGCGGACACTCACCACAGCTGGGTTTTTCGCCGTGTCTGGCTTCAGATCAGCGCGGCTCGGCTAGTACTAATGATAATGAAGCAAGTCGCCCACAGCAATTAATGCACTTAGCTACTAATGATGATTAACTGTGGACTGTATTTGATTTAGGAAGTTGATAAGCTGCCTCCGAACACAAACAGGTTAATTAGTCTCATGTCTCGGTGAAAGAGGTTTCAGCAGGCCCCGGACCGCTCGTGGAAGATGTGAGTGGCTTTGTTTTGTCGCTCAGAGCCTTTGATCCCTTTAAGAGTGTGGAAAATTTTGTCCTGTTTTATGAATGTAAGGAGAAATTATGATGAAGGCATCAAAAGGGAGAGGCGTCAACGTGATTCTCCGGAGGCCGAGAGGCACAGGAAGTCTTTCTCCTCTCGCTTCATCCACTTATGGCGTATCCTGTCATGTAATTATCCGCCTCACTGTACGACTTTTTGAGCCTCTTTTTTTTTTTTTTATTCTTAATCATATCATTTAGTTATGGTTTACATTTAGCCGTGGGCATCTGAGCGTGTTGCACTGTGTCACTGATCTGCTCGTGCACATAAATGCAGCATGCAGATAAACAATCAGGCAGAGTCATCATCTAAATGCTGGAAAGGAAAAAAAAGATGGGGGCATGATAGTTTACAATCATCATCATCAGCATATTTTATGCGCTGGGTGGATGTATGTGGTTGGTTGTGACCGGATGATCAGCAGCCCAGAGGAGCTGTCAGAATATCATGTGGCCCTTGTTGGATAGTGCTCGAGTGCTCCAATAGAATAATATAATAATAATAAGATGTCTGTATAGCTCAAAACCACATGCACAAGCTTCCCAAGATGGTAGGTGAGGGGGTTAAAAAAAGAGAGAGAGTTTTCACAGTTATAAATACTAAATACAACAACAGGACTGTAGGAAAATAACAATTCAAAATCTCAGAAAGACAATGGTTAGGGAAATAGTTGCATAAATTACTGCTATAATCTATCCAGCTGTGTTTATTAAATAAAGCCAGACAAAGCCTGAATACGTGGAATAATAAAAATTGGCGACAGACATTTAATCATAACAGCTAATAATTAAATAAGGAATTTCTATGCTTCCTCTGTAGTGAGGTGTACTTTCAGAGCAGACGAGCCTCTGAAGCAGCATTTTAGGCTTCCGTGAGACACTAAAAGTCTCTAACATGCTAACAGGGCTTTTAGGCAGGCCGGCAGCAATTTATGGCAGGTTGAGGCAGGTTTTGTTGTTGTTTATACGCCGCCCCCCTCCTCAACTAAAGCTGTCAAATAAAATCCCGTCATCCTCACTTCCACCGTATTGACAGTGGCAACACGGGCTCTCACGTAATATAGATCCCACCAACTGTTAAATATCAAGGTTTGCAGATGTCCCCAACACATTTTGTGAGAGGGCACAGTCTAATGTTTGTTTTATGCACAGTCTGGAGGACAAACAAAGCCTCAAATTAAGGTGGAAATATTTTACGTTGTGAAAGCAAGAACCTGAAAAAGCTACTATAACTCATTCATAAGCCGAAATCTGACTAATCTTTTGAAATTTGTTATTGAATTCGATAGTAGTTCTGTGTCTATAAAGCATATTAACAATAATAAACACATGTACATATAATTAATCAGCTTTAAGCATTATTTAGTAAGATATTTCACTTTTTTAAATGATTATTTTTCATTTAAAGGTACAATATTTCTTATTTTTCCATATTTGAATCATTATTTTCTTATTATATGATGATGCAATGGATGGCAAAATAGCATAGCTCATGTTGTTTTTATTGGTTATTATGTAAAAAAAGGCCAAGTTCTGGTAAATGTACATATTGGTGCGACACTATTTCATGCTGAACTTGTTAAATAAGGGTTTATGCGTGATTACTCCAGACTCACTTGCCTGACAACAGCTGGGAGTAATAAAGTTTTGAGTTAAGGTTATGTGCTCGTGGCTGGAGATCCTGACGCAAAGCCTCCCACCATTTTGTTGATTTCTATCGGACATTTTTTTTCCCTTTAATAAACCTCCATTGTGCCTCTGTGGCCATAAAAAAACTACAAAATTCCACTACCTCAGGCGACCGAATAATCAGCGTCATATATATTACACCTCAGGGTCAATACTCAGCCGTTCTCTCAGGCCATCACGTTTCTTCTCCTCCTTATCAAGCTGCTTTCTCCCTGACACACGTTTTCTCCATTTCCTCCTGCTCATCACGTTTTTCTGTTTTCTCCACACCTTTCTCCTTCCCCTCCTCCTCCTCCTCTTCCTCCTCTTCCACAGCTCTGTTGTTAGCTGGCGGTAAGTTGTCCACTCCCCCTCCAAGCATCCCCACTTAACGTCACCTTCGCTGTGTGCCATGTGGTTTGAACGCAGGCCCTTAAATCTGCAAATCTCGGCTGCATGATCCCTCATCAGAGGTTTGCAATTTCGACGGCTTGTTTTTTCCACCGTTACACTTTGAGAGGTCTGATAAAAATAAACTGCATGCCTATGCTGTTGTGCTCCTTTGCTGTCATTGTTACAAACAGCACATCCCCTCATGCTGCTGCTCTCTCTCTCTCACGTAATGATGGATTTTCACGCTAATCAGCTGATAAATTAATCATAAATGCATAAATTATGCTCTCCAGTCAAGAGCAAGGTACAGACACTTGATAACTGTCAAGATAAAAACCTGCAGTTCCGAAATTAGAAATTTAATTACCTTTGTGGGATTGTGTTATTGTGTTTTTTTTTTTTCTCCCTTCCTTGTCAAGGAAATCGTGTCATGTAGTGGTGCAGCGCAGAGCGAGGGAATGGCTGGATAATCAAATTTTAAACATGAGCAAAAGAAATCCTGTCAGGACTTGAGGGTACACACTGTCTTGGGTGTGTAATTGATTTAGCTTAAAAGTGTGTGTGTGTGTGTATGTGTGTGTGTGATGGCACTCATATGCTGGTGTATTATGCATGCCTCCGTGCGCGCGCGTGTGCTCGCCGACACTCCCTCCTATCAAGGGGACTTGGCTGTGATCTTTAATGGCAACGTTAATATTTAATGGTAAGCGTGTTGTCAGCAAAGAGCAGCAGGCTGGCACTCGGGGGTTCGTATAAAAGATGACAAGGTCTCTGCACCAGGTGGCTCAGCGGGGGTGTCACACGTACAGCCGGATGAGAGGCCTTTGGATGCACCAGCGCTCCTTCTTGATAGAGTTTGACAGCACAGAATTGATGTTATGGCGCTCTTTGTAGTGTGCAGGAGCTCTGTGAAGCATCATGGCTCCTTTCTGCAGCAGAGCCACCCAGGACAGGTCTGATAGAGGCAGTGATCAGAGCCTCCACCAGCCATGCAAATCATTTTGTATTTGAAAAGAAACCAAATACGACCTTTAAGAGTGCTGACATTGACTGGAAGGCTTGTGAAGTACTTATAATGTTTAAAGGGTCAGTTCAACCAAATCGCACTCAAACGCATTAGCATGAACGTTCACTCCTTACAAATAATTACCTTACACTACCTTTTGAGGAGCTTTAAACCACGTTGCACGGTCTGCATCAACAGGGTGAATATCGCTCAGTTGTCATGGCGACAGGTCTGTTGACACGCAAGCTCAACAGCTGTTGTGATTTCATGGATGGTCCCCGTCAACAGATCCGCCTTCGTGACAGCTGAGCACTGATGAGCACCAGGTGACACAGCTGAATGCTCCGGAAACAGCACAACAGTTTTCTCACTCATGAGACCCGCACAGCTGTACGAGTCTTTGTAATTACTTTTATCGTAATAATCTTGCAAAGTGAAGGTATTAGCTTCCATGTTGACTTAAAATGACGTCAGTGGGATGGTTAAGTCACTCACCGCTGATTGGTTTGGTCAAAACAAAAACAAGATCCTAACTTCAGAAATGTGTGGTGTTGTGATTTGAGTTAACTGGCCCTTTAAAATAATTTATGCTTTAGGCTTGCTTAGGCTTTATGGGATTTCGAGCATTCCTCATGACGTGTAGCACCCTGAAAGTCATTGTAAACACCAACACTTCTGGTTAAAGCAGAATAATGGGAACGTAAGAAAGAAATCGACACGCACTAAATATTTGCCTTTGCCTTTGTTTGAGTTTTGTGCCCGAACTAATCAAGCATGCAGGTTCATCTAACCTTTACATAACGAAGTTGGACAGCTACCAAGACCCTTTCCACACAGAAAGCTTTTAGACAGCAGCTATTTAGTAGTTATTACTGCAATAAATCTTACAGTTGTTCACTTTGCACTGATTGAGTGTGACAGATGTGACTTTAAATACTGCAAATAAAGCAAATCCTGTCTCTTTGTAAAGTCTAAAACAATATAAAGGCTGAATAAAGTCATACTGTTACCAATGTGGCAACCCTCTGATGTTTTGTTTGTACGCCGCGAAGCACAACGCATCATGCTAATCAGCCGAGCATCCTCTTATTTTGATTGCCGTCGTTCTCGCTGTGATTTCTTTTCATTTTGCTCCCATCTCGCCTTCGCCGCTCAGATGTACCAGAGAGGAAGCTGACATCAGACGAGGAGGAAGCCAGGCGGATCGCAGAGATGGGAAAACCAGTGCTGGGGGAACACTCCAAGCTCGAAGTCATTATTGAGGAATCCTACGAGTTTAAGGTGGGAGAGGTCGCTCTTCAAACAGAGCAAACGCAGCCTGATGGTCACGGGTGAAACCAGAGTTTTTCCAGGTAGTCGCCAACCAGATGACAGATAACTAATTCATCCGCCACCTCGCCTGAGAAAAACAGCCACATATTTCTAATTTTAGCAGAGGGGACTGTTACTTTACTGTTACTCTTTAGAGGCCTCCCAAACCACATAGACGACTAAAATATATATATATATACCCACCATATTTGTTTCTGCTGTGTGGTTTTTATCATGCATCAGAAGGTTGTTTCTGCTGCCTGGGCCTGGATGCCAGTGCCATCATGTGGCGGAGCTCATGTATTTCTCTGCACTTTGCTGATCCGATGCAGATCCTCCTCTCCTCCTCTCCTGATGTGAATAATGGATGCATTTCTTTCTTCTGTCTCGGTGTGTTGCATCGCACAGAGCACAGTGGATAAGCTGATCAAGAAGACCAACCTGGCGCTGGTGGTGGGGACGAACTCCTGGAGAGAGCAGTTCATGGAGGCCATTACAGTCAGTGCAGGTACCGTGGAAAAACAAACACCATGTTCTCCGCTCTCCAGGGGGCTGCTCACTTACACTGGACATCATCGTCCTTCAGTATCTCTACAGATAAACACCTCACTGCTTCTAGTCGGTTATCATTTATCAGTCATTTCTTATATTTAACAGTGGTGGCTTTAAAGGTTCAGGCTGCCCTGTGGTGTTATTGAAGTTTTTTCAAATACTGTTGTACAGATTCACCTTTTGTCAGGGCCAAATGTGAAATGATGTTCAATTCCATTTGTACATCTTTGAATTTAGGGTTTCTTGCTACTAAATATATGTAATAAGAATTTTTGCCATTAAGAGCTGCTAATTTTCACTATTTCTTGTGGAAGTTTTATTATTTAAATCAAAATGCTAATTCGGAAAAGGAATAATTTGACATTTTGGAAATAGCCTTGTAAAGATTGTTACTTTAATCTCTCCTTAAAATACGAAGCTACTGCCTGAAACCTGTGAACTTATCTGGGCAAGCCAAGACAAACAAGATAGAAAGTGTTAGTGAGCTGTAGAGATGTCGGCATGTGGTTTGTGTATGCACGGCTTGCTGTTTCCCCCTGTTTCCAGTCTTTATGCTAAGCTAAGATAACCTTTTACTAGTTTCATATTTAACAGATACATGAGTGGTATCAATCTGCTCATATAATTCAAAATGTCGTCATCTCAAAATGTTGGATATCACCGACCTCAACCCAAAATATTGGTAATATCAGATCTTAGTGAAATCCTCCGACAAAGCAAAGCTCCTGAAGCGCAAGAATAATCTCATGTAGGTAAGAAAAAACTCATCCAACATGTCATCAGATCAGCCTGCAGTGCAGCTGCCGCTCTGCAGTCACAGCCGCGGTGTGGCGAGCGCCGTGAAGGCCTCGGTTCGTCACTTTGGTGCTGAAATATTTAATCCGGCGGTGCTCTTTATTTTTTCATGATCCACCCTTGGCTGAAAGATGCATGCGGCCTGACACTTTGAATCAGGACAGTGTCCCTCCTGTTTCCCGAGTTTCCTGTGAGCTGCTGGGACAGAGAGGACACTCTGCACCCTCCACCTGAGGAGGGTGACCATTCACGTTTTCTGCCGTGATAACACAGAAGGGCTAACAGTGGTTCGGCTTCCTGTTCGAGCTGATTTTGGCAGAACAAACTGCTGCTGTGGTGACTCAATCTGTGACTGTTCACCAGTTTGACACCCTGACAACCAGTCGGACTAAATACACCAACGTGCTGCAGAAAAAACTACAATAACTAATACTAATAATACTAATAATACTAATAACTTTACTGAAAGTCACAGATGTAGGCGGTGTTGTGATTTAATACATGCAATATCACACATCGAATGAAAGAAAAAAAATATATCAATCAAATCCTTTTCCTAAGATATTTTTTTACTTTTTTTAAGTTTGTGGTCTGGATTTTGGATTTTTTTTACCCTAAAACTGAGCCCACAGCCTGAAGCCCGTGGTAAAAAAAAGTTTTTTAACCCTAAAAGTGAGTTTAAAGAGAGTTTGACAAACCAGACTACGAACTCTGCACTATTAAATGAGGTAGAAATATTAAAGTGTAAACTTTGCAACCCACAAACTGAAGCAGAAGTGAAATGTATGTACAAACTCTGTCCCCTGTTGTTAAAAGACAAAATCTTGCTGGCGAGCCGTGCCCTGTGGCAGTTATTAATCCAGATGGTGGCCAATTTAAAGTCAAATAAACACAACAGTAACCTCAGGCTGCAGCGATATGATGCCTCGCACTGAAAAATAAGTCAATGTGCCATTTTAAATGAGTGTTGTTCTCTTCCTTCCCCTCTCTGTCATCCCTTATCTCCTTTATCGATCCCCGATCTCGCCGACGTTTTCCGACTCTTCTCTGGCTCTTTACCCTCTCTGCTCTCTCAACTTTGCGCTTCATCATCCGTCTCTCTCTTCTCCTCCCCTGTCGTATTCTACTTTGCTTTTTCATCGTCATCTTCTTTGCTCTCTGCCTCCTCTCTTAATATTTACTTCCCCTCCTTCACCCCGGTCTCTTTATCTTTGCCCAACTGCTCTGCTATCTCCTCTCCCTCTCTGCTGCTTCGCTCTCTCCTGTCATCCCACTGCGCTTCAATCTGTCCCACCTTTCAACCCCTCTGCTCCTCCGTTTCCTGGCCCCTCTTCCACCCCCCCCGCCCCCAATGGCAGATGAGGACGAAGAGGACACGGGGGAAGAACGCCTGCCCTCCTGTTTCGACTACGTCATGCACTTCCTCACCGTCTTCTGGAAGGTGCTGTTTGCGTGCGTCCCGCCCACAGAGTACCTGAACGGCTGGGCCTGCTTCTTCGTCTCCATCATCATCATCGGCCTGCTCACGGCCGTCATCGGCGACCTGGCGTCTCACTTCGGCTGCACCATCGGCCTCAAGGACTCGGTCACTGCCGTGGTGTTTGTGGCGCTCGGCACGTCCGTCCCAGGTGAGGAAAGGACCTGTGCATACATTTGTGTTTGAGATGTAAAAATCTGTCCCCTTATGTGTTTGTATATTGCTGTTTTTGTAAGTAACTTGATAGATTATACGAGTCTTTTACAGTAAGAGGAAAATCTCTGACTTCATGAGCTTTCTTTTCTTCCTCAGTAAACCTGCTTTGTCATCAAGATGGCTGATATTCTTATTTCCTCCAAACTGACATTTTCACCCAACAGGAACAATATGTCACCAAAAACCTTGAGTCTGTCAGCATATTTGTTATTAAAGGTCCTGCATGCAGCATTAATAAATCATCACTCCGCTTATTTTAGAGAAAAAAATATATATAAAAATATATAAATATTATAAACAAATAAGACTGATACAGAGAAGATTGCCAGACTCTACTGGCTTTCACAATGCAATTTATATTTTGAGTGACAGGTGGATTTGGCAGGAAATTGAAAATATCATTTCCAGCATGTTTATCTCAACTGTAAGATCTAGGGTGAATGGACTTTAAGGTAAGAGGAATTATGGGAGACGCAGACTTTTTTATTTCAGGAAACAGTGAATAACAAAGCCAACACTTATTATACTGATGGTCTCCTTTGTTTATAGAACAGTGACTTACACAAGAGTATTGTGATGGTTAAAGGCATCAATAAACAATATTCTCAATGAGCTGGGAACAACTTAACATAACATAACGTAACATAACATAACGTAACGTAACGTAACGTAACGTAACGTAACGTAACGTAACGTAACGTAACGTAACGTAACGTAACGTAACGTAACATAACATA
>JBAJHX010000115.1:4503690-4529398 GCA_037176925.1 Amniataba percoides
TAACGTAACGTAACGTAACGTAACGTAACGTAACGTAACGTAACGTAACGTAACGTAACGTAACGTAACATAACATAACAGCCCCTATAACAGCCTATCTGCCAAAGATTGAGCAGTCAAGACCATCCAAATATAAGAGAATCCACATACGATCTCACAAATTAGCATGCAATATCTCATTTGTTTCATATGAATGCAGAGGTGAAAATGACAATCTTAGCCAGACAGCAAAAAGCATCTTTCCCAAAATGTCAAACTAGGAAGAGGTCGTGTGGGCTCTCTGTGGAGATCACATTGTGGATAAAAGTCAGGATAATTAAACCAAAATAAACAGTAAATGCTAAATAGGATGTCGTTTAAAAGCTTCAGTTCTTGAATGGACCTTTTGATGAGACAGTTTTTGTCCACTTCATCTCACAAAGTTTGATCAAAGTAAAGCAGCAACAACAAATGGCCCCTCTCTCCACAGACACCTTTGCCAGTAAGGTGGCAGCAGTCCAGGACACCTACGCAGACGCCTCCATCGGGAACGTGACCGGCAGCAATGCCGTCAACGTCTTCCTGGGCATCGGCATGGCCTGGTCGGTGGCGGCCATCTACTGGCACATGCAGGGGAAGCCGTTTGTGGTGGAAGCCGGCTCGCTGGCCTTCTCCGTCACCCTCTTCACCATCTTCGCCTTCCTGGCCATCTCGGTGCTGCTTTACCGGCGCCGGGCCCACATCGGAGGAGAACTGGGCGGGCCCCGGGGACACAGACTGGCCACCACAGCCTTCTTTTTCGGCCTGTGGTTCCTCTACATCCTCTTCTCCAGCCTGGAGGCCTACTGTCATATAGAGGGCTTCTAAAGGGGAAAGACTTAAACGCGAGCGAGTACACACACACAGGGGTTTAAAGTCCAGCTTCAGAGGTAAAAGAGTGAATTCTCACTGTGGAATTTGGGTCAGTCTTGTACGGTTATGAAAAGACAGGAGAGGTAAACCCGGGGTTTTCCCAGACACCTCGCTCCGTCTCCCTCTCTCTCTCTCTCTCTCTCTCTCTCTCTCCCTCAACCCCTTCTGTAAGGATGCTTGGAGGTGTGTATCCTGCCCTCTAGTGCCGACAGGCCTGTTCACCCCGGCTGCAGGAGAGGCGTCCTGAGCCTGTGCGAGTGTGCTTACAGTTGGGATTGGGTCTCCACCGAGTCCAGAAGATGCCGAGTCCGAGGTGGTCCTGCATTCCACTGGAAAAGACCGCAGTCTTATATAAGGAGAGAGTTGAGTTAATCAGAGGTATATATTTTTCTCAACACCTGACGAGAACGACTTTTTTTAAAAAGTATTTTGGGGATAAAAACGCAAAAAATAAATCAAACAAAAAAATGAACACACACACACACGCGTGCACACACACACACACACAGAAAAAGAGGAATAAGAGAACTATTTTCTGATCTACGTTAAGGAATAATAAAAGATTATATCGTAAACGGGAATATGTTGTTGAGTGACAGCGGGATTGGATTCATAGTATTTATTTTTATTTGCATAGTTTCCTAAGGAGCATTGCAGAGTTCTCAGAAATCATACAAAGGAGAAGAAGAAGAAGAGGAGCGACAGTGACAGTTCATACTGGCAGACGAATCACCATTCAAACAGGCGGCGAAGAAGAGGAGGACACAGTGAACATGGTCAAACTGCCCTGAACATTACTTCCGTACTCTATACGTATCTATATATAATATATTTCCATATTTTCTGTATATTTTGAATATTTGTTTAAATGTGGTCACCTTCTGCTCTAACAACAGAGGATTGCTGTGGCTAAGCGGGACGGGAGGGGGGAGGGTCAAACTATATACTGGAACGATGTCTTCACATTTCTAAAAGTTATGTATCTTGCCTAGGTAAAAAGTATGACATTGTATTTTATTTATTTACTGATATCTTGGTCTCACTCAAGTTTTCACCTTTTCAATCAGAAATCCGAAAAAAAAGAAAAAAAAACAATGTGTTGCTGCAGAGGTAAATTCAGAGGTATTTTTGTACTGTTCCTTCCATGCACTTTGCTGTATAGTTCTATTTATGGAGAGTTCTACTTGTACATGTGCAAAAGGCCAATATTAAAGGTGTCACTATGGACTGAACAGAGTGCCTGTGGAGGGAGAGGCGTCCGCTGCAGCTGCCCGCACTGACAACCTCTTTCGCTCAGCTGGACCACTGAAGAGTTTCATCCTAAAATGCTGCATAACCATTTTTTTAAAGCTGCACTAATTATATTTTTAGCCACTTGGGGGCAGCAAAACAATCTGAAAACATCTGTCATGTTAAAACCTTTAAGGAGTCCTGATGCTGTTGGCTGCTAGTCCACTAGATTCAGTATCTCAGTGCAAAATTGAGGATGAATTTGTTTGAATGTTTGGGAGTTTCACTATCTTTTTTTAAAATAAAGGAGTATCAAATCTTCATTAATTTGCTAGCATACAAAAAGGTGCATTATATTATGTCATCATAATTTGTTTTCCTCAGCATCCATGAAATGCACAAACATTCTCTCTTTAATATCATTTTTTTTTACTTTTTACCTGACATATCCAAGCAGCTTATGGAAAAAGTTTCCACTGAAAACAAAAATATTAAATTAAAAATGAGACAGTGCTATTTGAAAAATGATCTTTCCTATCTTGAGAAACAGGAGTTCTACTATTGAGCTTTTGAGATACATTACATAAGTAATGTGCATCATTACAAACTATAGAAACTCTTTCATTGTCACTTCAGCTCTGTACAAAGTTGATGTGGAGAAGTAACTAAATTAGCTTTGATTTGGTGTCTTGCTTTTTCAGCATCTGATAAATTAAGTCACGTTTTGGCTTTTTCTTTTATTCACAAATCAAGGTGACTCCAATATCAGATTTGTGGGTGTTTTTTTGTTCAGCGCTTGGAAAAAAATGACTCACAGATGACATGCTTCTCCACAACAACTCCTAATTTTGGTCAGGTTGTGAAGAGTGCGTGTCGGTGGTGCTCGTTTTGGATTGAAACTCTTCAGTGAAGGAGCAGCGTCGAGGGCCTGCGGTGTGGGTGTGAAAGTAGCCTGACATTGATGCTGAATGCTGTTTAACACACGACTGGTGCTTTGTTTTTAAAACGAGAGAAAAAAATAATCACACGTTTGAAACTCCCAAGAGCGGCAGAATTAAAAAAAAAAGATTTATTACTTAATTTGCATAAAAAGTGTATGTTAGGATATAATCAGTCTATTCTTGGCTAATTTAAAAATCACCCAAGAGATTACCAAAGAGGTGGGATGCAACATCTGTTTTAAAAAAAAAATCTATAAAATAAAATAAAAAGTAAACAAAAAAAAGACATGACAGTTAGTGGCAGTGACACTGTATTTCCACAAGGGGGATGTCAATCTCCAGTCCCTGTGGTCATCCCTTCTTCTACGTCTCTACTTAGCACTCCTCCTCCTCTTCCTCTTCCTCCTCCTCCTCCTCAGTGTTCTTCCTTTGTGGTGAGCAGTGTTGTAAAAATACGTCTCGTGGCTGAATCGGATGCTCTTTCCCCGGCCCTGGACCACACCTGCTCACCCCACTCTGCCTCTATCTCTCTTTATCAATCTCTCTCTCTCTCTCTCTCTCTCACACACAAACACACACACATATATAAACACACACATATAAACACACATTCGGAGAAGAGCGATGGGTCCACTGCTGCACAAGTGAGAGGACAGTTTGGGTGTGACTGTCCCATTCAGAGGCAACACAAAACCCCACTTTATGTACATAATTTTCAGTGTATGTTTACATAGACACAGTATAGGTGTCCTGGGAGGGTGGGGGAAGGGAAGGGAGGGGCTGGGGGGGCATGTCAACACCACTCTCACATCTCATCTACAGGTTATCTGCAGTCGCTTCATCTGAGCCAGTTCAAGTTCTCAAATCTTTTCGTATTTCATTTCCCTCCCGCCCCTTGTTTAAATATTCACCTCAGCAGGTGTTCATGATGTCAAGGAGCTGCCAGCGTTCTTAGTTTTTTGGGTTTGTTTTTTAACCTTTGACCCCCAGTGACTGTTTGTGTTGTGTGTGTCTTGATTTTTACCTGAGCTGAGCGTCGGCCGGTGTGTGTTTGCGTGCCATGCGCGGCTGCAGGCTGCGCGTCCTCCTCGCAAAGGCCTCGACTCTGAATTGGTTCTGTCATTTTGTTCTTAAAAATACATGTCTTAATTCTGTAAAAAATGGAAAAAACAACATATTTATCATACATGTCACCTCTCAAGGCACCAGTCTGTTTTATTTTTTCTCAGCCTGCTGGATGGAAGTGAAACATCACCGTAAGCTGATTATACTCTGGGGTCGATGATGTTGTGAGGAAAACTTCATTGATTAGGTTAATACTGTTCTTTTAACTTTCTTTATTTTATTTTTTCTTTGTGTGTGTGGGTGTGTAACAGAAAAGGGGCACATTTTAATGGATGGGTATGTTTTTTCTGGCCTGCAATGAGATGTCAAAATAAAAAAGCAAATTTACAAAGCTGACGGTGTTTTGAGATCACCCCGTTTTGTTCTTTTACTGTGGAATAAAAAAAGCTCTCTGGTTCATGAGAAAACTCAGGCTGCACTGACTTAAATCAAGCCTGACTGTGTTTTAATAATATATTGTGACTGTCACAGAGTTACGAAAAGCAGAGTCATTTTAGAGCCAGACCAACCTCGTATTTTGGAGATTATACATTTTGAAAGGTCTCCACAGACAAATCAAAATCCTCTAACTCAATTAAAATATGAACAAAATCTCCAGAATTGGTGTTATTAGTGTTTTCACGAAACAACAACAGCGATGTGTCAGGACATGCTGTTGTTTAAAGATGCAGCAGAGAAAAAGCACAAGTGTGGATGTTTCATTAAGATACAGGGGTTGATGAAATGAGAGACGTTCACATCTGACAGACACTCCTCTCTTTATATCAATGAGCTCAGTGTCTGTTGTTTGAACCTCACTTCAACAATATCCAGCAAAGCCGGTTGTGTGGGTGTTTTTTTTTTCATTCTGCTGTTTAAGTAGACAAGAAGAGCGAGCTGCAGAGGAACTGCTTTGTTTACATTTTGCGAATCCCAGATTATTCCTAATACAGACCTGAGTGTTGTTGATGGTCATCAATCCTGCAGAAAAGGAACTTTAAATAGTTTTTGTTAATGTCTGATTTATGCATTTCTAGGTACCTGAAAGTTGAATTCACTATAAGGGGTTCGTCTCTTTCGCTTCTCTTTCACACTCACAAGATCATTAAACTTTGTGCCTAATGAAAAATAAGGACGCCTGTTAAATGATCTCCATTGTGTTTGATAAAAGAGCTCAATGTTAATAAAGTAAAAATCAAATTAAAAGAAAAACAAACACTCACCTGTCCCATGTATGGAAGAACATTTCGGCCCCCCAAAAAAAACAAATGAAAAATTAGTCACAATAAAAAAATTAAATGTTCCAGATGTATCAGGACTTATTAAAAACTTAAAATAAAATGGGTTTTTTTTATTACCTTTTATCTCTTTTTTTAACTAAAATTTATTCTCACTGTTCACTTGCTATTTTATAGTTTTGACTTATATATTGACTTTTTTGTTTTGCTACTACTTTGACTTTTCATTGCATAGTTTTGACTTACTATTTTATGTTTTTTACTTATCAGGGCAAAGAGTTTGGCTTAATATCTCATTTATTAAGTTTACCTTTGTTTGTGACATTTTTATTTACTGCATCATTTTACTGCAATTTTTATATATATAATTTAAAGGTGTGACTTACTATAAGAATTTTTGTTTCTACTATGACAAACTTCCATACACTTCATTTTATCTGTCAACATCCTCCAGAATCTGCTTTGTTTTTATTTACCACCTCTGTGTGACTGCACCAATATCTATACATACATAAATACAAACACCAAAACTGTAAACAGATCCTCTGAAACGTGTTAGGAAGTGGACTGAAGGCCGAGCTCTCACTCTCTCCTCCTCATCGATCATTTTATGGCAGAATAAATGTGAATCACTGCTGTTTCTGCACCTCCACTGTTTGTACAGTTTGTCTACCTGGACTGGGTGAAGCTGTCCTCAAAGCTACAGTATATTCCTGATGTCTTACCACACAGTATGTAAGCTTCATTTGTTTTGTGATTTTTTTTTTTTCATTTTTGAGCAGGTTGGGATATGATCAAGTAAAAAAAAAACACAAATGTGGAGGGATTATTGTTCGAATTTCAACTAAAACACACACACACACACTCTCCTCTCATCACATTACTGAAATAGTGGGGGTTGTTCATTTTAATGGTTTATGTTGACTGTTTTTTACTCCATGCTCTGGTTTCTGTTTTTATTTCAGGGAATTGTGCATGAAATTGAAGCTTAGGTTGAGTACTTTTGTTATGTTTTGTTTATTTTAGTTGTTTGTTTGTTGTTTTTTTGAGAGGGCGGGTAAACAGCTTAATAAAGGAGACAATTTGAAGAAAAGAAACGCCTCCCTCTGTGTGTGTGTGTTTAATTTGCGTGGAGCAGGTTCACGCAGGGCGACGGAGGGGGCGGGACTTACGTGTCAGTGACGTGCCTGCGGACCAATGGGAGGCCTCGGATGAGTCGCATGTGCGCACAATTGGCTTAAAACTAAAGACGGCTGCGTCCCGCTGCTGTGCGCTGAAATATCACCGAGGAGCTGTACGTTAGAGAGCTGAAAGAGGAGGGGGGTGCTGCAGAATGGTGCTTTCCTGCGGTGTTTGTGTGCGGGATTAGCCGCTACTTAGACCTGCGTGTGTGCGTTTGTTTGCGTGTGTGTGTGTGTGTGTGTGTGTGTGTGTGCAGACGCAGGGCGCACCGCGTCAGGTGGATGCAGTGATCCAGGTCGCCCCTATGGATCGCGTCCATGGATGTCTTCAAACCCGCTTTGGACGATAGTTTGAGTCCCAAGGCGTGCGTTTCCTCGTCGGAAGAAGCAGAGGCAGATGTTTTCCGCTGGCCCGCCCCGCAGGATGCGCCGGACGCGGGACGCGCCGCTCCGCGCTTCTTCACCGCCGTGTTCGACTACGAGGCGACGGCGGAGGACGAGCTCAGCCTGCGGAGGGGCGACCTGGTGGAGGTGCTGTCCAAAGACTCCCTGGTGTCGGGGGATGAGGGCTGGTGGACCGGCATGATCGCGGACCGGGTGGGCATCTTCCCGTCTAATTATGTGAGCAAAGGGAACATACCGGAGGAAATACGGGACACCCCGGAGCAGCACTTCTCAGTGCCTCCTCTGCACCGTGAGTATGCCATTGTGCTTCATGCCTGAGCAGATGAAGTCAGTGATAACAGAGCTCAGGTCCCCCCCCTCTCCTTCGGCTTTTGTCAGAAGGCCAGAGAGATGCACGTTCAGAGATGCTGTGTCATGGCGGTGCACTCCGGTTGGCCTAGAAACGGGCTGGTCCTCTCACAGCTTCAGGACCATTATTCATCACGGCGCCTGTCACACAGGCAGCCAGCTGCGGTCGGTGATGCTCAGGTTACAATGCATAATGCGCTGCAGCCTCAGCAGAAAGCTCATCCAGGACGTCCAGCTCCTCTGCATGCAACACAATCATTAGATATTTTATGAAGCTTCGTTGTGATCTCAGAGGAAATGCATCAGGGTGGTATGCATTTTCAATTTCATGGTGACTGGCAGTGTTTGCAGTACAGTCCTGCTGCAAGAGGGAGAGATGTCAAAGAGCTTCTGCAGCCAAATGTGCATCGAAGGCCTCAGACGGATCCATTAAGCAGGATGAAAAGTACCTTTAGTTCCCTGCACTGTGGAGTCCAGAGTGAAAGTGAAAACACAGGACGCTCTGCAGAAACCAAAACCAGCTTTACCCCTCACATAACCCCAAATCCTCCTGTATCCGTGTGGCAGCATGAACAGGCTAATAAAACACGCGTTTTACAGCCACATGACCCACATCAGCACCAGTTGTTTGGGTGGGCCGCACAGCCTCAGCTGTCTTTGTTGGCTATGTCAGTCTTTGTTGGCTTTCATCTCTTCATACCCAGCAGCAGCTGGCCTACTTTCACATCCCACCTGAAATATTCATCAAGGTCAGTCTGCTTTGGTAGACTGTTAGGAATCCACAACACAACTGAGTTTAGTGCCACCGACACGACGACTCCTGTTCACACACGCACTTTTAATTTAGCGCTAAAGTGGAGAGCATCATCTTTTTTTACTTTTCCTTCCTTCTCCTTATATTCCAGTCAGATTTGAGGACAGATGCTCGCCTTGTGTAACTGCAGGAGGGGTAGTTCCACCAGATCCTGTATGTGGGGCAGCAGGGTGGCTTAGTGAAAACATCCTTCAACTGAATGACCTGCTTTTGAGATCCTTGCGAGCTTTTCCTTGAAGAGTAAAACTGTGAACCCCTTCCAGCTCTCAGATGGGCTGACCCTAACCTTTACTGTCCTTGCAGGGGTGTGTGCAAACATTGAACAGCTTTACAAAAATCAATATTGTGTCAGGAGATCATAATTGTTTCTTTGCTATATTTTTTTTCAGTCTCTAAATCACATCTTTGTCTTTTCCTCCTCAGTCCTGGAGATTGATTTCTCAGAGCTGACCCTGGAGGAAATCATCGGGGTGGGCGGTTTTGGGAAAGTTTACCGCGCGCTGTGGCGGGGCACCGAGGTGGCGGTGAAGGCGGCGCGGCGGGACCTGGACGAGGACGTGGAGCAGACCCTGGAGAGCGTGCGGCAGGAGGCCAAGCTGTTCGCCATGCTCAACCACCCCAACATCATGGCTCTGCTGGGGGTGTGCCTGGTGGAGCCCAACCTGTGTCTGGTCATGGAGTACGCCCGGGGCGGCCCCCTCAACCGGGCCCTCGCAGGAAAACGCATCCCTCCGTGCACGCTGGTGGACTGGGCCGTGCAGATCGCCCGGGGCATGCACTACCTCCACAGCCAGGCCATCGTCCCCATTATTCACCGGGACCTCAAGTCCAGCAACAGTAAGTTTCCCTCTCTGCTGTAATCTCATGAACTTTCTGCATCTCAGGTATTTGTTTTGTGAAGTTCTCCCAAATTGTTTGATTGATTGGTTGATTTTACAGTCAGCTGACCATTCATCAGTTCTGCAGGGCTGCAACTAACAATTGTTTTCATCATTGATTCATTTGTTTATTTTCAGAGATTTGTCTAGAATAGGAAAAAATGTCCATTATAATCCCCCAAAGCAAAGCAAATGTATTCACATTGCGTGTTATGTCTGAACAACAGTCCCAAACTCAAGGATAGTGACTTGTGATATAAAACAGGAAAAGTATTTTCTCATATTTTCGAAGTTGGAGCTCTTCTTGAGAAATAACTTAAATTATAAATCTCCTGTCAAAATAGTTGCTGTTTTATCACTTACAGTTTTCATTAGCTTAACAAATCAATCCAGCAAATAGTTTGGGCTGTAGCTGCACATTTTCTGTTTTCTTTTCGGATTCACTGTGTTTTTCATCAGACATAAACAAGCAATTCAGAAACACTGCAGTGGTTTGTAACTACATCTAATGGCCATTTGTTTTAGTCTTTTTCTTAATTAAATATAGAGTAAATTATAAACTGATCAATATTAATAATACTTGTTATTTACAGCCCTGTCCTCATTGTCTTTAGTGTGTTATTGTAATAGTTGTCAGGTAAAACCTTTATCAACTCTGCTGTGAACCAGGAATTTGCTGTTTCATCAGGTTTCCTATCCAGTAATTAAAAGAGTTTTTAGGAAGATGAATGAAAGAGAAGGTTGTTTTCTAAGCAAATACATACACATCCACTTTCACATCCACTGATCAGCAAACTCCCACAGATTTATTCAATTTAGTCTGTGGGACAGTTAAAAAAAAAAACACATCATGCAGCTGTGAAATAATATATAAAATTATACCACAGCGTGTTTTTAACCATGCAAATCACTCTGTGAATTATAATGATAATAATCACTCTTCAGAAATGAGAGCAGAAAGCAAAAGGAGTTTGCATGTATGTTTGTGGAGCAGTTGTAATCTTGCATTTTACCCAACTGGATCCCCTAAATCCCAAGCCTATTACTGAGGATTTGCCCAACGCTCTGCCCCAGCCTCCCCATTGGAGGCTCCACCGATGCATACAGCCGGCTTCTTCGCTGCCATTGGCCCTCTCTCTGATGATCAGCTCAGGCGCTTCACTTCCAATAGGCTGCTTTAATGTGTTAAGTCAGTCTAACTAGTTGCCATCCTGGGCTCTGTGGGGAAAACCCATGCCCTCCTCACAGTACAGGATGGTGCAGGATGCCAGTCTACTCTTTTACAAATCCAAGTGTCTAATCCAGAGTTTTTCTTTCCTGTCTTGCCTCTGAGCCCAAATTTAGGTTTCAAAGAGGTTTTAATGTGATTAGAAACCAGTTTGATGTCCTTTTGTTTTGTTTTTCTGGAGCAAAGTAGTAGTTTGTTGTGCATTATGTAGAATTAAAGTGGGAGATAGTTCACATCTGTTTGATTTAAATGAGTCTCCTTACGGGGTCCAGAGAAGTTGAGAATCTCTAATCAGTGGTTAGAGAGAGACTCCACCCTGTGACGCATCGCTGTGGTAGTGACGTAGTCAGTGGCAATAATATGAAGCTCAGTATGTAAAAAAACAAACATAAAGATTTCTCTGTATTTTTTCTCAGAGGCTCATAAAAAGGAACTCACTTAGTTTAATTTTTAGCCACGCTTGCTGTGCGGTTGTAGTGATGACGGTGACGCTCCATCCACAACTACAGGGTGGAGTGCCATGAAATTTTATACAGATATCCGCGATGCCCACAGGATGGATCCTAATGACTCTGGTGATCCCCTGACTTTTCCTCAAGAACCATCAGGTTCACTTCTGCAGCTTTGATTAAAATGCTTTTACAATTACGGGATGAAATTAGGGTTACTCGTAATTACTTTTGTGATCTCCTGATTTTTTTTCACCATCATGAGGTCATATTTTTCAACCTGTTCAGTACTTTGGTTTATGACCAATCAGCTGCAAAACTGTGTTTTGTGCAAATTAGCAAATATTCGTATACTGCTAAACTAAGAAGGTGAACATGTTCTAAAACGCTCTAAATAAATGAATGTTAACATAATTAAAGGCATTTAATTCATCACCACGTCAGCTTCACTGTGTTCAGGCTCACAGAGTTTCTGTCGCGGCCGTAGACAGTCCTGTTACTGTAAGCACCTAATCTGAAAGCCTGGCTGTTCACCACGTCATGGTGTTTGATGCTCGACTCCTCCCTGTGGTGAGTGAGCTGGACTCACATTTCCTTGACTTCACTTACACCAGTGTGAGGAGGGACGTGTTTTTTTTTCCCTGAAAAATCAGTTTTAGCAGCATCCACTAAACTCATGTGACATAATATATTTAGTTTTGCTGATGGGAACCTGGGAAACTATAAATCCTGCAGCAGACTTAACTGTAATTTATGCATCAAAACCAAACATGTAATGGCATCACACATATCCTGTATTATATATATATATATCTGTACGCTGCTCAGTAAACTGTTATTTAGTCCAAATCAATTAATCAACAGCAGCTTTGTTTCTACAATCAGCCTCTGATCCATCTCCTCTGCCTCACTTTCATGTAACATGCCTTTTAGTAGGTGCTCTTATCTAAAGCGCTGTGCATTACGGTGAGTGCATACATTTGGAGCGCGATCGGCCTCCGGGGGGACTCAGTGTCGTTTTCCACCACTCGGGCTACACGGGATTTACTTCAGCCACATGTTTGGGTTTAGTTTCTTTGGAAGCTGCCTCCGTAGCATTAGAGCCACATGAGCAGCAGATGAAGTGTGGGGGGGTTGCTGCTCGATGTGCACCGCAGCCTGCAGACACACCCTCTCCACCGGGCACAGCCACAGCAGATGGCCTGGCATTGTGGAGCTGAATGGGGGAGAAAGAGCATGTGGTTAGGAGGAGTGCTTGCTTTGCTTTGCGCGTGTTGGGAATGGGTTGTTTTTTAGAGCCTATCTGAGCAAACGCTGTAACAGGCCGTTTCTGTGGCTCGACAGTCGTACTGGCGTTTGTTTGAGCCGTTCTGTTGTAAGAATAAGCACTGAGATCATTAGCATTGATCAAGGTCGGTGGTTTTCGTATCTGCTTCCCTGTCTGCTGTGGTGGCTCACTGTTTCTTGGTTTTCTCTGTTTGTTCTCCCCTTTTCTCTCCTCTGCTTTTATCTGTCCAATCCTTTCATCACGGCCTCCCACCAACCGCACCCTGTTTTGTTCGTCCATCCTCCATTTTTTTTGTGTTTCCACGTATATTGTGTTTTACCGTGGGCTTCTCCCAACATTACAAACCTGCCGATGATTACCTGAAACCTTTTTTACTTTACCGTCAACCCACCTGCCCGATTTGCACACATCCACCCTTCCCAAAAAAAAAAAAAACATCCTCCAACCTCCTCCCCATCCTCCCCTCCATCACCTCCCGCTCCACCATCACCGCTCGCTCCAGTCCTCATCCTCGAGAGGGTTGAGATGGAGGACCTCACCAACAAGACTCTGAAGATCACAGACTTCGGGCTGGCTCGAGAGTGGCACCGCACCACCAAGATGAGCGCCGCCGGCACCTACGCCTGGATGGCCCCCGAAGTCATCCGCTCGTCCACGTTCTCCAAGGGTAGCGACATTTGGAGGTGGGCAGAGGAGGGGGCTTATGCAGCACAAAAAAAAGAAAAAGAAAAAGCACAGCAGCCAGGTTGTTGAAGTGGTCCTGAAAACGGAGCCAGAAAGAGAATCAGTTTATTCACCATGCACAGGAAAAAAGTTAATCTCGGGCAGCAGTTGCCATAGTAACAAAGCGCAGACTGGCACACTGGAAAGAGAACAGCACGTTGTGTATCAAGAGACGGGTACAAGCCTAGATGAGGCTAAAGAGTACATATAACTATAAATACACCTTCAACTCTAGGTTTGTGTCATAAGCCATCAGAAGATCTTTTGTGTCTCTCTTATTTAAAAATGTAACACTGACTTTCACAGTCTGATACAATGCAGTGTTATCTTACACTGTATATTTAAATGCAAGACTCTGAGGGTTTATTTTGTCACATGTTCATACAAAATGTGCAGTGAAATTGGAGGGTGGCAAGCTGTGCTAAAAAGACTTATATACAATAAGGAATAAAACCAATCATTATAAAAAGGAAATATTTAAAGGATGTAAAACAAATATGACAAAATTTGATGTATAATTACTATTAAGATGCTGAGGTGGAGATGTTTGGAAGCACTTAATGCAAATATGCATAAAAATATCCTCAAGACTGTTCTATACATACTTATTTCCACGTTCAGAGTGACCATGTACGTTGTAGTGTAGTGTTGTAGTCTTGTTAATTAACACTGCAGCAAGTTATCTTGATTGTCGCTGTCATTGGGTTCTTTGTTCTGCTGATCATATTAAACATGAAAATTGAAGACATCACTGCAAGATCTGAGACACCGTGGAGATCTCTGACCTTTTTATGGAACTAATGTTTCATGGATTAAACCAGACAGTTGTCAGAAGCTTAATCAATAATATATTTGGCTGTTTCTGTAGTAACTGCAAATTAAAACTTCTTTATTCAAGTTAATATAAACCTGTTTGGATCATCCCATTTAAAACCACAAAGGCAAAGATGACCGAACATGTGTGTCATGTATGTGGGATTCATTTCATATTGCAGCGATTGTCATTGTTCACGTTTCTTCTGACAGTCCGTCGTGTTGCATCAACCGCCCTGCTCAGATAGTCCTGTCTGAATGTGGGATTTCCCTCAAAAACGGGGTTAAAGTGTGACCAGTGAGAGAGCAGCATGCATTATAAACATAATGAAAGCAAAACAAACCTCCTCAAGAGTGTTGATGAAAATAATTCCAGTGGTTTGTTTTGGCCTTTTCAATTGCAATATAAGAACAGTTTTCCAGGTTCTTTCCAGGTATTATTTGATCCCTGTGTGATATTAAGTTGCTCACATTTTCTTGAACTTTGTTAATTGCTTTTAACAGAACCAGTAACCTACTTGGTAACTGTCAATATCTAAAACTGCAGATAATCAGTGTGTTTTTCACATTAGTTACATGGATCCACTAGCTGCTGCACTACTCTGACCTTTTCTGTCTCACCTTAGTTACACAAGGGCAAAATATAATTTTCCAAAGATCCATTCAGCACCTATTTTCTATGTGTTTTCTTTCCTTTTTTTGAAACAATAAAGTTACGGCGTGCTGTTGTGGGAGCTGCTGACAGGAGAGGTGCCGTTTCGGGGCATCGACGGTCTCGCAGTGGCTTACGGGGTGGCGATGAACAAACTGGCCTTGCCCGTTCCCTCCACCTGTCCCGAGCCGTTTGCACGTCTTATGGAGGGTAAGAGAAACAACATCATCGTCTACTCAAAGGGAAGCAGTTTCCTCCTCTAATAGGATGGAAATGATCGTATAGTTTTTGCAGAACTGTGTCCAGGTTTTTCGTAATCAAGAGCCAGCCTCAAATTTATGTGCCAGCAAGATACCACTAAACATTTATTATTAAAAATTACCACAAGGTTCTTATCCACTGCAGCAAAAAGAAAGTAAACAAACAGAATGTATTAGCACTTCCTGGAACCACTTCAAGGGCCAAAAATTAATTTTCACTGAGGCAAAATTGGCCCGAGTTTTTGAGACTGTTTTTCATCCGTCGCCACAGACTGCTGGAGCCCAGATCCTCACTCCCGTCCGCAGTTCACAACTGTTCTGGGCCAGCTCACAGCCATCGAGGAGTCTGGCTTTTTTGAGATGCCAGTGGAGTCCTTCCACTCTCTGCAGGATGACTGGAAGCTGGAGATCCAGGAAATGTTTGATCAGCTGCGGACCAAGGAGAAGGTAAAGACTAGTATTTATGCATTTAAATCTTACACTCTTCTTTCATGACAAATATATGCATTTTCAATTTGAGTTTGGGAGTTCAATGCAGCTGTTTTGCAGGTTTCATCTTCTTTCCGTTGTCTCTCAGGAGCTGCGATCGTGGGAGGAGGAGCTGACCCAGGCCGCGCTGCAGCAGAAGTGCCAGGAGGAGGCGCTGAGGAGGCGCGAGCAGGAGCTGGCCGAGCGGGAGATACACATCCTGGAGCGGGAGCTCAACATCATCATTCACCAGCTCTACCAGGAAAAGCCTCACGTTGAGAGCAGGCAGGGCAAGTTCCGCCGCAACCGCCTTAAACTCAAGGATGGGAACAGGATCAGCTTGCCTTCAGGTAGTCCGATAAAACCCTGGAGCCGCAGTGTGTGCCACTTTTCAAACTGAGTCAAAGCTAGAGTTGGGATAGATGTTGCTTTTTCAGGATACTTTAGTTATTAATGATATTGTACAGTTATTCTGACTTAAATTAGAGAGTGTTACCTACTTGGATCATCTTCATCTATTACTGACCATTTTTTTCATAAACATATCAAACCCTTAATTTCACAGTAACATCACCCGTGCTTCAAATATTATCATGGCATCAATATCAAATCTCGTTCCAAAGCTTCACTTCATTGGACGTGCTGTCTGTCCATCCATCCATTTTCTAACCCGCTGTATCCTGCACTCAGGGTTACGGGTCTGTTTGGATATCTGGCAATATAACAATGCATAAAGTTGAGGGTGTGAATGGAGATATGTCATTGTAGATGGGAAATGTTAATTAATGTACTGTGTTCTTTGATTCATGTTTAGCTTTCTTGTACTTTCTGGTGTTTTTTTTAGATATTTTTAGAAGTGTGCAAATCCAACTTGTAATGTTAATGTGTTTTTTTTTTTGTTTTTTTTTTTAGATTTTCAGCACAAAATCACGGTGCAGGCGTCTCCCTCACACGATCGGCGGAGGAGTCTGCTCAGCAGCGGCTCCAGTCCTCAGACCAGTCCACCGATGCTGCCACGCCTGAGAGCCATCCAACGTGAGCGCCATAAGAATCTCACATTTAAAACCTGATTTGATTTCATTCTTCGTTATTGGCACGGAGAACGCAGAATGTGCGTCTTCTCCAAGGACGTCTTTGTTTTCCCAGTTCAGTCATTATTCATTACAAGCTATTTAATGTTTGCCCTTGATATCGGCCCTCATAATGTATTCTGTCCCGGTTTTCAGTCACTCCGGGGGAGGGGTGTACAGCCTGGGGGCGCAGCGCGGGTTTTCAGCAGGATGACGACGAGGGGGAAAGGAAGGGGTCCAGGAAAAAGGGCAGATCCCGCGGGTGTGGCCCGTACAGGGAGCACAGCGCTGACGCCAGGTAGGGGGACTGGAGAAAATGAACCCATCAACTCAATTTAACAAGATATTTAACCTAAAAAATAGTCCCTGCTCCCTTTTTACAGATAAGCTAATTCAGTCAAAAATACCTTGGTTTTTATTATTCATGTCTTCATACTACCTGACAGTGTGAAGCCTCCTCATGAAGGCAGCAGGCAGCGATCCTGCAGCGCCCCGAACCTCCGCAGATCCCCAAGACACAGTCCAGCAGTGCCTGGGGTGCCGAGCCTTATGGAGATGGGTGAGCAGGACCCAACTTATTAAATCTATTTTGTCACTCCACATAATAACAGAGAGGACCAGCTGTAGTCTGAATGTTTGCACAGCGGCAGACTGGCTGGAGAAAACATGCAAGAGGAAAGTGAGTGAGAGATACTTCACTCCCACATGGCTGTTAGTGGTTGACCTGAGAAACTCACAGATGTGCATGTTTGTAGCTGTGCGAGTGTAAACAGGCTGTTACAGAAAAAGCATCACACACACTCCAAGCTTGGATGGTTCAAATTAAAGTAACAATGAGACAATGAAATGAGTCATGTCATTTCATGTTTTAGAGGAAGTGTTATATGATACTCAAGGCTTGCCCCTCTGTGCAACATGAATTATTGTTTCTCAGTAAACTGCATGTAGAATCTGATTTCTGTGTCAGTTCACATGCTTCATGACCGATTGTCGTTTTAGAAAATGAAGACTGCTGCTTCACCACTGAGCCAGGAGCAGCTCCTGGTCAGTCCTACCTCTGCATCCCCTTCCATAAGGAGGACCACACGGCTGCTGCTGACGGCGATGGAGAGGAGTACTGCCCCACCGGCCAGGTTCCAGGAACCCCTCCATGCAGGAAGAGCCCCGGTGGGGGGCGGCGGTCTGAGCTGGTCCTGCTGGGCTGCGGCGCTCTGCTGGCGGCCGTCGGGCTGGGCTGCAACCTGCTTAGTTTGGCCCAACCGGAGGAGAGCATCAAACCTCGATGGGAGGGTTTCTTCCACAGGACGGGGGGGCAGAGACGGAGCACCAGCCCCCCGACCCGCAGACTGTTCCGGCGGGAAAGCCCGCTGAAACCCTCAGCGCCCTCGCTGCCCGAGCGAGGTTTACCTTCCTCGTACACGCTGCTGTCCTTGTCATCAGTGTCTGACTGCAACTCCACCCGCTCGCTGCTTCGCTCTGACAGCGAGGAGCTGCTGGTCTTTCGTCCCGCCTCGCCGCCCCCTCCCTCACAGCATCAGGCCATCCAGGCCCCCGTCAACCCGCTGGTCAACACGCACCTCGAGAGCTTCAAGCGTAACCCCCGGCAGTCGCTCACACCCACACACGTGCCCTCCGCCCCGAGCTCCTCACGTAGCCTGCGTCGAACACCGTCGGACGGCGCCATAAAGAAGAGCTGCCCTCACAATAATCTGGAGCCACTGCCAGAAAAAACAACGTTAGAGAACACAGGTGAGGTCTCATGTCCTCTTAGTCCATCTAGATTTACTGTCAAAGGAATTAGAGTCTTTACCACAGTGTATTTTACAGGGTTGATACTGATGTTTGGTGGTTTATTTAATGATCATCACTTCACTCACATGTTGGATCATTTAAAATCTTCAATTCATTTTTTTTATCATTTGATGTATTCAGGTTCTCTAATGTGAGATTTCCTGCTTTTTTTGTCTTGTATTATAGGTCTCATATTATACATTTTGTATTGTAAATTTGATCAATTTCATGGGGTTTTTGGGGTGCTGGTCAGACTCCAGGATGTTTTTGAATTAAGGGACTGAGAATACATTTCAATCTGGAAATATAATGCTGAGTTTTCTTTGATTGTTTTTCTTCTTTTTATTCTTTGTCTTTATTTGTGTTTTGACCACATCAGGTGGCTTCAGAGGTTTAAAAGAAGACTGTCCGGAGGTTCCCCGCCTCCCCGACCCCAACGTTGTGTTTCCTCCGACTCCCCGCCGTCGCTGTGCTCCCGAACGCCCCAAAACCCTTGACTTTGTGGCTCGCCCTCGGCCTTCACCGCGGGCGCGCTGCGATGTGTTCTGGGCGGAGACAAGGCCCAGGGGAAACGGACAAAACCTGGGGAACGGCGAATCCCCCGCCCACACGTCCAGCACAGAGACTCCTCCGACCGTGGAGTTCGGCAGAGACCCAGCGGTGCTGCCCACCCCCATGGAGGCCCCGACGCCCTACTCCCCCCGCAAGGCGGAAAACCTGTTGGATCAGCTGGATGAGGGACAGTGCCGGGATGGAACCGTCCCGCTCTGCAGACCGGAGATCAGCTTTCCCAAAGACTCACCTTACCGCTACAGACCCGGATTCTGGTCCTAACTGGACCCCCATACAGCCCCAACACTCGGATTGTTAACAGGTCTGGGCCAGTTAGTACTTCCAAAACGAATCTCTTTTTCAGCTTTAATCAGTTTCCTAAATTACAGGAGGACATTTACTGTGAATATTTTACCTCTCTGACATTTGTTGTATTGAAATTTGTGATAAAATCCTCCAATTTGGCATAAAAAATTGCAAAGAAAAGTATTTGAAAACCTGCTCTGACCCAGGTCTGGATGTTGATGCATTAAAGGGGCAGAAAAAAATCCACCATCTTGATTTCTGTCACTTAAAGAAACCCCGTCATTTGTCATTCAGGATGTAAAGCCTTTTTTTGGGGGGGAATGAAGTAATTGAATGGCATTGACAGTTTCACAAAGCTTTACGTACTTTTCTTAATTTCAAGCTTGAGTTCAAGAATGTGCATTTGATGAAGTGCACTTTTGGAAAGCGTCATGAATGTAAAGCTTCAGGTTTATTTTCCATTGTTAAAAAAAAGAAAAAAAAACACACCTACTCTGATTATTTGTAATTGTCGGTGAAAGTGTGTATTTGATTATCATCTATGTGATTCACTCTCCTGTGTTAGCGACTGATTGGATTCCTGTTTTTGTACCGAGCACCTGTCATCACCGATCACCTGTACAGAGTAACATCCCAGGGACGGGCTGTATGTTGTATAATACGGGCACTTCCTTTGCATTAGCGAGTCTTGAAACCATGTCAGTGCGATAATGTCTGACGCCGCCTCGAGTCCCGTCCTTCGAACTGTACAATGAAGAAGAATGTCACTACGGCTTGGGTTTGAAGCGGGACCGAAACACTGTCAGGAAGTCACAAGCAAACGTATCAAAGAGTCGAGCTCCTCCTTTGTTTGTGACCCTGTCAGAGCAGCTTGTTCGGACCTGACCCCACCGGCGAAACTTTTCTCCACTAACTAAAAAAGGGAACTTTGTGTTTGTAACTCTGTAAATTGTCTGCCTCATGAATTGTCGATGGATTGTCGAGGATGGATGGAGGGATGTAAGGCATGTTTAAGGTTTTGTTTTTGTGCGGCACACAGGTGAAACAGGCCCTGGTGGCATGTGGAAGCTCATTGCTGATTGTTTATCTTTTCTAATGATTTATTTAATTGTATTTATTAATTAATTTATCTGATGGTTTATTTTTATAATTCATTGTCTTTGCCTTGATTTCTTTTTTTTTTTTCATTAATATTTGTCCATGAATGTTTTCAGAGTTATGTGGTGGTTTCCAACCAGTGCAGCCACATTTGACTTGCTTCATTTTCATTTGTGTTTTCATACATTTTAAAATATCTTCAACTTGTTTCTTGGTTTCTTTGCTGCAGGTATTTTTAACATCTTTCACAAGGGTGCAAGCAATTTCAATTGAACTAGAGACCTTAAGATGACACGATTGATAATTGATTAACTGTTTAAGTCCTTTTTTAGGTTAAAAAAATCAAACACTCCCCAGTTTCAGCCTTTGAATAACATGAATTTGTTGCTTTTCTTTTCCTTATCTGATAGTAAACTTAATTTTGGGAATGATGAAAGTCACGACAGTAAGTTGGCCTTTATAGGAAACTGGGAGGGCCCTTTTTTATTTTTAGAGACTAAACAGTTAATTGAAAAATGAATCAACAGATCAATCAAAAATGAAAATAATCATTACTTGCAGCCCCAAATCCAATTTTAACTTTTAGGACATTCACATTGGTTGTGTTACTGTTACAGGGTTAAATCCCATTGATTGTCAAGCCAGCAGGTAAAAGAGAAAGAACTAATTCGATCAGCTGTTTGAAAACATTATCTGACTCTGGTCTTTACGCCTGTTTCTCTCGTTTCATTTTCAAATGTCAAGTGACCTCTCAGCCTGGCGGACTGCATCCTCTGAGATCTGATCTGTCCTCATCCTCAGTGTGACCCGACGTACATGTAAATGTGAATGTTTTTTTTTTTTTGTCTCCGAGGACTGTGCAGAATGTGATCACGCTCAATGTACAAACTCAGTGTCTCAACTAAGGGTGCTAGCTGAAGCAAAGCTCTCCCTCTGAGGTGTGGCCAAGGTGTCATTATCTGTCTGAAATGTTACCACGAATAAGCTGATCTTACTGTTGCTGATGGACATTGTTCAGGTTGGGAATAATGCTGTTATTGACTGACTTGTATTTGCACTGGAACACACTGATTTGAGTAAAATCATAGTAAACAATCCAACTGAGTCACCATTTCTTTTATGAGGCTGTGTTTCTTGAATTAAAGGGTAGAAAAGAGGTTAAAATCTATATATCTATATAGCATAATAAATCAAATCAGATCACATAAGTCATTAACCCATCACTCAACTCTATTGTTCTGTTTTTATCCCTCTTTCAGCTCATTGTTTTGATTTAGTGTCCAGCATCTTTCCCATTTTAGTTCACTCTCACCGCTCTCATAGTCTTGTTTGTTTTTCGCCGCAGCAGGAAGCTGTTTTCAGCAAAAAGAAGAAAGAGCCACAAATCTCCCTGCACACGACTCTGCCTGCACCAAACAACAGACAGACAGACAAAGACAGAGATCAGCTGGTGAGCAATGAAAGTCTCATATTTTCCTTATGTGTTAATGTAGAGTACAAGTTTGAGTTTCCTATGTATTTTATTAAAGTACTCACAGAGATATGCATCTGTCTCTCAGAAAGATGATCATCTTGCCATGTTTGAAAAGTCTTACAGACTGTTTAACAAGACTTTTCTTTGTTCATAGGTGACATGATGAGAAACTAAATTCAGTCTGCTAGTCAGTAAAAAAAGATTTTTAGACAGTTTTGCAAGCCGTCTTTGTTGAGGTTAGGAAAATACCAAAATAGCAGATCACAATAACACTGACTCATGTTAAATGTCTCTCTAAGTTTTCTTAAATACCACTGGGTAATTGCTTTTCTGAGAATCCAATGCTAATACTGGTTAATGGTTAATGGATGTAATGTTTAAAGACTAAAGGGATATTTCTCTCAGGAGTTGGAGGAGACCTAAAATGGAGCTACATGGTGATAATATCTCGATGGTTCACAGCTCTTTTCAGCTGGCTCAAATAAGTAAAACAACTAATTATTGCTGCTTTAACATAATACATTTGAAGTTATCCCTCTGCTTTTAAATACCTGCATATGTCGTATCAGGATGTTTTTCTACCATTATATAATTTTCTGAAAAATCAACACCACGATTCAACTTATTACACAGGTTTCACTATGGAAGCTAACACGGTAAAAACATATAAAATCATTTCACTCAGCTTTGGTTCACTTATTTATTTACACATGTGCTTTCATCAGCATTTCTCCACAAGTCTGTTTTAGCTTATGACAAACATAGGAGGGAAATGTCAAATTTAGGGGGAAACCCACAGTTGCAGCACAACAAAAAAGTACTTCAATCAATAGACACACTTATTACACGCATACCTTTACAGTAAACATACAGTATTCGTTGATACAGAAAATGCTGTGAATGAAGTGCTTTGTTTTGGCATCAATCAACACAAATAGCTCGCCACTCCATCATATTATTTTTTTTGTCATTTCTATAAAGTAGCCTATTTACATGTTGTGATATGTCTCTTGAGTTCATACTGCAATTAGCAACCATGTGCTCTTGATGTCCTTGCCTACACGTTTTGTAAAAACCCACTTACTGAAAACACCTTTACTTCAGATATAACAGAGAGTATAAAAAAAATCTAGATCTTTTGTTGTACTTTCAAAATCAAAGTCTGGTGACAGAAGTGTAAGTGGCTGTTACTCATTTACTCAATGCCATTCGAAAGACATCTTGTGCGAGGGCACTTGCTAAATTACAGTTACACTCCCTTGCAGACGTGCTGGATTCACTCTTACAGAAGGACCTTGTTGCTCCTTTCTCTATCACAAGTGTTGGCCTGTATGTGCAATGTTTGGACTGGCAGTGCATCAGTTTGTAAAGGTTAAAAAACACTCAGGAAGGGATCGAAATAGATAAATTTGGCGGTTTCGGAGACAGAAACTCAATATCTGGTACTTTTTCTTTTTTTTTTTCCAAAATGCTTCAAGCACACAATGATTAAGTTCAATCACATAACTGGCAACCGGATGCTGTGCAAGGCAAAAGCAAACAAATATCGTTCCACACCAAGACCTCTGACTCCAGTGTGTGAGGTCTGGGTGGCACACAGTAGGGCTGAAATTCACGACGGGTGAGAAGTCATCAGGCAGCGAGTGCTTATGTCGCCTCTTTCTTGTCCCTTTGGGCGTTCCGGCGAATCTTCATCTCTGTCAGCTGGATATAGCGGATGACATTGGTGTCTGGAAAACAAAGACAGGAAGCGGCTGATTTATTTCCTGCTCGGGCAGGAAATGGTGCATCAATACGCTCATAAATCGTGCACCTAAACTCAACTCGGTGGTCCTCGTGACATAGAAAAGTAGATAATATTTGTTCAGGCGCTATGAACAAACATGATGCATTATTTAGTTTATCTTGTCTCTTGGTTTTGAGTCTCACGGGGCCACAATGGCAGATAATCATGTTAGGAAATGTAAACGTTCACAAAGCTGCAGTTATTGTACATTTATATGTCAACAGCAAAGCAGTCAACGCAAAGAGAAGAATCATTTGAAGATCTGAGTGCAGAGAGGTGAGAAATACAAATAAATATATCCAAATCTCTGGGACAAAGCTAAGTGAAGAATTCTACCTTGATATGTGAAAACTAATGTAACTCTGAATAACAGTCTTTCACTGATCATTCATCATCATCTTGCCATGTTTCTCATTAGTATGGTTCCCAAAATGAGGCCTTGGCACCACTGCAGGTCCCTGAGAGCTTCATAGGAAGTTCACATAAAATCAAAACTACTATAATTTCTCTTTGAAGATGTGACAGTGGAAAGAAGATCTATATAATGTAAATGTTAAAGGTGCCCTGTGGAGCTTTTATACGCCTTCCTTCCAACAGTCACATACTACTTATCATCATCTACAGGTGGCGGTCAGATGCAAAGAAGCAAAACACCAAGAAATGCAGAGAAGAAGAAGACTGCAGGTGAAACATGGCTGTGTGTTGATACCATGTGTTGCTCTTGTCTGCCTTTTTGGGTTTTTTGCCCTACTTTGCCTTTTTGCTGATCACAACCAACTAACTAAGCTTTGAACCACCAACACAATAAACCTGCTTGTATCTGAGCCTTTACATCCCCATGCTCTAGTGGTTAACACTATTCCTGCACTCTTATAAAACAGGGCGACAATAATCCTCACTTAGCTTTCTTTAATTAAAGCCACTGCGTGTAGATTTCTGATGGGAGTGCAAGAACCTCTCATATATTCTGATGGCAGTGGTTTTTTGTTTGAGAAAATCCAAATGAAATTTGACGCAGTGTATTCGTCGCTTTCAGCCAGCTCATCTCAGAGTCCCCAGGTCAGATGTGTGGGAATCTTTTAAATTAATACCACCTCCAAATTATCGAGTCATCATTTAATCACTTGCTCATTTATATGTCCATAATTTAAACAGCCTTCACAAGTTACAAGAACCTACAGTGATTCCTTCAAAATGCTTGAACAGTGCTGAAAGAAGTGTTCAGTTTATATATATGCAAGAATGTAAAGATGCTCCATCAAATTAATATTACAAGAAAAAGTCTTGCGTTAGTTAAAGTATAAGATATAAAAATGTGCTTAAAGTATCTGCAAGAATCACTGTATGCACCGTGTTAATCTATAATAATGCATCACTTCTTTGCGTTTATCATATATTCCATAACTATAGCTGTATCTACAATGGAGTAATATATACAGTACAGAACAGTATTATCCAATGAAATGTAGTGGAGTAGAAATAGTATGCAGAAAATGAAAATACTCAAGAAAAGTACAAGTACCTCAAATTAGTGCCTAAATTTGTAACCTCAAACATGTTCATTTTTGTTGCACCAGTTGGGATAATCAGTAATTGCAGGTGTGTTTTTGGACCTCAGCTTAGTTTCAAGTTTAGTCATCAGTAATCAGCGACCTTTTCTTTGTTTGTTCGACCATAGCAACCATTTATTCTCGCTGCTTCACACGCAGCGAGTCTGTTGAATTAAAGGTCTTGTTAAAAGCTGAACCGTGCATCGCTTGTGATTTTTCAGGGAAAGCCGCCTGAGTCGTACTACTGTTTATTCTGCAGGCTTTCAGCAGTGGGCCGCAGGCTTAATCACAGTGGTGTTGCATCATTCAGCAAGAGATAGTCACTTAACAGACATTTGTTTAATTGAAACTCTTCGTCACCATATGTTTAAGTGCAGGACTTTGGTCAGTGTGCTTTGTTTCTTTCTACCACAACACAAGCATTTGATTTACTGCAGAAGAGACAAGCAGAGTGTCTGACAATCATTTCACCCTCATCATAAGCTTCTCAAACAGGTCAACAAGTACGATCTCAAACGGATGTGATTCATTTCAACAGACCTAATCAATGGGATCTGTTGTTCAATGAGCCAGCACAGTCAACATAATGAAGCACTGAGGCTGCACTGACCTGATGGTTCCTGTTTGTGCGACTCCTTCAGGTAGTACAGGGCCTTCTGGAAGTCTCCCAGGTGGTAATAGGCCACCCCGGACCGGTACAGAGCTTTGAAGTTCTTCCCCTCCTTGTGGAGCACTTTGAGGCAGTACTCCTTCACCCGCTCGTAGTTCACCAGCTCCATCTGCAACAGGCAGGCTGGAGTGGGAGAAGAGGAAGGAGACAGGGAGGGGGTGACAGACAGCCTGAGCCAATGTTTGAATTTCATTACAGAGCAGAAGTACCACTGTCAGGCGCAGAGACACCATGAATACTTTGCTTAGTTCTTCTTTAATGTATGACAAATATGATGAGTGGATGTGCTGAGGGGTGAGCAAACACACCACCACAAAGAAGTGAATATAAAAAAAATGATAAGAAAGAAAGAAAGAAAGAAAGAAAGTGAGGGGGATAGTGGGGTAAGCCTGAGAATGACTCATACTTTTGATGAATCATTCATGAGTATTCCCAGATTCTCTCTGTGTGTTGAAAAGACAGATAAGTGTAGTGTGTGTGTGTGTGTGTGTGTGTGTGTG
>JBAJHX010000115.1:4529498-4546387 GCA_037176925.1 Amniataba percoides
TGAGTATTCCCAGATTCTCTCTGTGTGTTGAAAAGACAGATAAGTGTAGTGTGTGTGTGTGTGTGTGTGTGTGTGTGTGTGTGTGTGAGAGTGTGTGTGTGTGTGTGTGAAATGACTGAGGAAAACATCTCTCACCGGCCAGGCTGTTGTAACACTCCAGCTCTGCGTTCTCCATGGCCCCTTTCTGCTCATCTGTCAGCGTGCTGGGCTTGCTGATGGTGGGCAGGAGGGGGGACGGGGTTTTGGAGCTGGTGTCCGGATCCCCCAGCACCCTGCACAGCCCCTTTATCTCCAGCAGAGCGCGGTGGTACTTGCCGATCGCCTCTCGGTACTTCTTATCCTTGTAGCACTGGGTGCCCTGGCTCTTGAAGTCCAGCGCCCGCCTCACGACGTCGGCCGGCTCGTTGTGCGACGGCTGCTTCAGCATGGATCCTCCGTGATGCCTCTGCTGCTGCTGCTGCTGGTGTCTGGCATCTTTGGTCCGGCCGCCGCCGCCGCCGGGAGGCTGCGCGCACTGCTGGAGCTTCGGGGAGCCGCCGCCGCTGTCCGCGTGTCCGCCTCTGCCGCCGTCCGCCCTGCCGTCGTGCCCAGCCTTCACCGCGCTCATTTTCGACGTTATTCAGAAGCAACTGCCCCGATGATGCCCGGCTGCAGGTTAGCTGGGGGGAAGCGGAGGCTGCCTCACTGCATCTCCTCGGCCGTGTCGCAGCTCGACGTCTTCTCTGCGCGCAAACCCTGCGCGGTGCGCGCTCCTCCGCCAGAGCTCTGCGCTCCTGTCCCCCCCTCCAACGAGCCGATTGGTCGATAAAGAAGAGGCCAGCGGTCCCATGGGGGTCCTCCGGCAGGAAGAGGAGAGGTCTGATTTCATCACCAGTTTATTTGGAAATAATTTCATGATCGGTTCATTTCCAAAGTGGACACCCTGTTTTATTTCAAAGCGGACTGATTCCTCTGCAGATCATTTGGGTGATGATCTGCTCACAAAGGGAAGCTGCAGTCACGTATTTAATTATGTTGTTTATTTCGAATTGACATAAGAGTTATTTTAGCTTTATAAATATTATCAGTGGCAAATGACCCTCTCTCTCTTCCTCAGTATATGTTCCGCCCCTTATCCTGTATATCATATTATGTTTATTGCAGCCTAATAAAAGACAAACAGTCTCTTTTTTGTGTCATTCTTTATAATGATTCATTTTAGAGGATGCATCCAACATGCATTGGGACATTGCCCTGCTTCAGCCCCTTTAAAACGAAATATTTCACAATAAGAGGTGCACTTGAATAAAACAGTGAACATCGCCCCCCCTTCCTCCTTCCTTCCTTCCTTCTTTCCACTAAAATATGCCTCTCTCGCTCCCGTCTCAGATTGGAGGAATGCAGCCATCTCCACTCGGATGAATCAGATAAAAATCATCCAGCCTGTCGTCTCTCGCCCGGGCAGCCTGCAGCATGCTGCCAGTGTGTGCACACACACTCAAATGACAGGCCACGATGTCACTCAGACAGGGTTTTCTGCAGGGTGAAGGCATTATGAGCCTCAATTATGAAGCATAGGTGACTAATAGATTATGCCCTGACAAAGAGCCTCTCATTCTGACTGCCATTTTACTAACAATGCTGAGTGTGTGTGTGTGTGTGTGTGTGTGTGTGTGTGTGTGCATTCACCATGCTGAGATGTGTCCTGTCACACTCTCGGGGGCAGTGAACTCAGCTGTCTGGGTGTGTCTCTGGAATTTCATCTCTCTGGAGCAAATGCTGCTGATCAGAAAAAAAAAGATCACGAAGCATGAAAGTTATTAAAAAGGACAGAAATGTTCAAACTGATGCAACATCAGAGGTCTTTAAAAGAGATTTACATATACATTTCACGAAAGAAATATTTAATCTTGCCAAGCCAATGGTGCCTAATTATTTCTCATATCATATAATATGTATACCTATGTTTTAATTAGTGTTTTCTTCTGTGTTTGAAAGTAAAGCGTATACACAGACAAAATAATATTAAAACTGAAAGATTAAAATAAAAACAAAACTAGGTCTTTATGTGCACTTCATTCATTTAATAAAACACATTTATTGAACTTGGTTTACAACTTTTATTCCAATTGTACTAATCAATACTATTAAGGCGACGTCACATAAATGACGTAGTGGTGACGTCATTTTTGTTTACATCATGGCGGCGGTGGATTTCAGAGGTAGCTAAAAGCTGCATTTCATTATTTTGTTTTTACGTCTTTTACAGCTGCTTACTGTTTACTGTAACGATATCTAATAAGGCAGTAGTTATCACACTGTATTTGTACCCTTGATATAAAGCTGCTGCGTGGTTTTACTGTCGGTTTCTTTTGTTTTAGTGATTGGAGCTAACGTTAGCAACCATTAGCATGCCGGCTAATGTAGATAATGCAGACATTTGTAGACGAAATATAAAATTTTGCGATGTTGTTAGTAAGAGAGGGTATTTATGTTCTAGAAACAGCCGGTTCAATTAACGTTACTGTCTCTGACAGCTCAATTGTTATTTAAGACTTAACGATAGACAATGCCCTCCTTGTTTACCTTTTCGACTAAATGCTAAATGACAGGGATTTTGGTGGCAGTGAAGAAGAAAATATTCACATCCTTTTACTAAAAACAGGTTTTTGATTACAAATACCACTGGAATACACTGTTATTTAAGTAATGCTTGTAATTATGTTCGGGATAATGTACTTAAAGTATTCAAAGTAACAGTACTCGGTGCAGAAACGTATTTCCTATTAGCTTAATTAACTGTAAGTAAAAGCTGGAATACTTTCTATACTTTATAGAATAGGAAATAGAATACTTTTACACACATATTCTGTGTGTGTCATTCAAGTGTGTGTCAGATTATCATTGGGAGCTTCACATGTCGTCATTATAAATGCACTAAAACCATCCAGAAGTCAGTTCAGGACATTAGCTTGATGTTTTGTTTTCATTTGCAGACAACCTTCTCGGGATATCCTGGGTGGACAGCGGCTGGGTACCGATTCTCAACCCCGGAAATGTTCTGGACTATTTCTCTGAGAGAAGCAACCCCTTTTACGACCGAACCTGCAATAATGAGGTGGTGAAGATGCAGCGGCTTACTCTGGAACATCTGAAGTGAGTTTATCTACAGTGTGGGAATTGGTGATACTTTGAAGGGAGTTGCACATGAAAAAAATTGAAGTGTCACATTAAAGTAGAGCGATATCAGCTCAACAAAAGATACTGAGTGCACGTTAATTAACATGTGGAGCTTATACATAAAGAAAAATTATGTATAGTGGTAATTAAGCCTTGTTCTGTTTGAAGTGTTAGAAATGTATTTCCATAACACAGTTGCAAATTGAGTAATATTTGTAAACCTATAAGCAACCTTTGTGTCTGTCTTATTTTCAGTCAGATGGTGGGAGTGGAGTACATTCTTCTTCATGCTCAGGAGCCAATTCTTTATATAATCCGCAAACAACAGAGGCAGTCACCAACACAAGGTGAGAAGCTCTTTCAGTTGATTTCATTGTGGCATACTGCTCACTCAGTACGCAACGTGAATGTATATTACTCTTTAATAAAGACAAAAATGCCTTATAAGCACCATAATGAATTTAAAGTAGGTCTCAATACCAAAAAACTTATAGTGCAGCAATCGGAAATTTTTGTATTCATTTTATTTAAATGCAATTCGATATGTATTTATACAACATTGTACTCATAACTATCATAAGTAAAACACTCACAATCTTGAATTTAAGGCTCCATTTAAGTGTCTTATTGCCACCTCTTCTGTGTGTTTTCATTCTCCAGTGATTCCCATGGCTGACTACTACATCATAGCCGGAGTTGTGTATCAGGCCCCCGACCTGGGAACAGTTATCAGCTCCAGAGTGGTGAGAATTTATAGTATGACCCTGTACAACACACCTGAAACCCTCTGTTATACAGGTGTGAATGACAGTTTTGTTGTGAGTGACATCGATCACATCTCTTTCAGCTCTCTGCTGTCCATGGAATCCAGTCTGCTTTTGATGAGGCCATGTCATACTGCCGCTATCACCCATCCAAAGGATACTGGTGGCACTTCAAGGACCAGGAGGAGAGAGGTTAGGTTTTGTAAATTTCTTTAAGTTTACAGTTTCGACATTTAGGTGGAACAAGGGGTTGCAGATATTGAAAACAATAAATGAATAACAGTAAAGAGCCAGAGCTGCAGTTCCCATTAATCCAGAATGACTTTAACAGTAATTTCAGTTTTATTATGATTACTTTTGCTAAGGAGAATTAATAGAGCTGTTTTTGTTTTTTTAAAGAAAAAGCCAAGCCTAAATCTAAGAAGAAAGAAGAGCCGAGCTCACTGTTTCAGAGGCACCGTGTTGACACACTCCTTTTGGACCTCCGATCCAAGTTTCCACCAACATTCTACCAGGTACATGTTACACTCACTCATAGCTGCTAGTAATGTTAAATCTGCACTGGCTTTTCATGTTACATTTCCTATTAAGAAAATGATTTTACATTAATATGATGAGATTTTAGTATAATTGTTTTTCTTTCTGTGATTTCAGCCTAAGCCTGGTGAGAAGCCTATTCCAGGTATGATCTGAAAATTGTTGCAATATATTTAGATTTTAAAATTCAATCATAAATGGTGTCAGTATGTGAATACCATAGGTCAACATTGAAAGGGCTGTAAATGTGATTTTGTTTGTTCTCTCAAATTCAACTTATGTATGGTTTTGCATTTAATTTGTGTATTTGTCTGAATCAGGGGTTTATGCATAACTGTCTGTCATAATTTACACATTCAGATGTTTTATTTTAATTATGGTGTGAACATAATCGCTGAATATCTTCAAAATCTATGACTTCCCCTCTAATTGCATCCTTTTGTATTGCTATAGTTGAGGTGAAGAAAGAGCCAGAACCCCCCACAGAACCTGTAAAACAAGAAGAAAGGGAACCAGCTGCAAAGTCCTCTGCACCTGCCCCGCCGAGCAAACCTCCTCCTGAGAAGAGAGCCAGGCTACAGTGACATCCGTCTCACACTGAGAAGATGGAGCAAGGAAATGGAAAGTCCTGCAGCAGTAAATGAAAGAACATCTTGGGATTATTTCATTTCCTTTTTCATAACTGCAACATCGTTTGCTTCCCTGCTCATTTGATCAGCATACTAAGAAAGAACCAGCACACACAGGGTCAGTTGCTTGTCTCAGTGCCAGAACTACTTTTACACTGTAACCTTAGTGTGGTGCACTTGATAGGTTTGGCATAATGGACATTTCAGGCAGCTGTACTACCAGCAGGGGTTAACTGCCTGATGTCAGCAGGCATTTAGCAGTATTTGCTAAGGATGAGTTTTTTTTCTGATGATATGCTGACCTCAGCATCAGTGTCACTTTACTGTTGACATCAGCATAATATGTTTGTTAAAGTGATTTCAGAGGACAGTTTAATTGCTCATCTGCCTCACACAGGGTGTGTCATGATGCATTATGTCATCTGAAAAGAAAAAAACATGTTGTTGTGAGAGCCGGTCTTTAGGAACACTTTCATCTGTTTTTTTTTTTTTAAGGAATACTGCTTTTTTGTGTTTTTGTATTAAAATATATCAGCTACTGTATCCTGTTGTGTTTGATTGTCTTAGAAAATGCTCGATCTCCTTTTCCCCTCATGATGTCAACAGAAGGTCATAATATATTTGTAGCTGAGTCATGATCAACAACTCATAATTCAAAGCAGAGGTAAATCTAGATTAATACTAATCTCTGGGGCTGTACCAGTAGTAATAAATACATAGGAACAGTTGTAACCGTGAGATGTAAAAAACAAAAAAAACGCACATATATATGTGTGTGTGTGTCTGTGTGTGTGTGTGTGTATAGACACAGTAGTGGGTAAAATATAAGTAATCAGTAATGAGAATAGAATATAAAATAAATACTGACAACAAAGCAAACAACAAAAACTAACAGAATATGAATAGGTATATAATACTGTAGAAGACAGGTGTACACAAATAATACTGACTGCACAAGATATTAGACATTAGTAGTAAATATATATGCTCTTCTGGTTTAAGAAGTGTAAAGACATACTATGCATGCACACTGTATACTATTTTCATTTCAAAAGCAGGTTTTTGAATGCATAACCTGTACTTGTAACTGAGCATTTCCAATGATTGAATATATATGTTTTATCTATTCTGAGATTTCCAAAGGGTTTAAACCATTTACTATTTATAAAGATGTATCTATGGTTTACACTAAGCAACAAATGCGTTGTTAATACAAATGACCAGCAGGTGTCACCATTTGTTCACATTTAAACAGACTCCTAATTGCTTACTAATCCTTTTTTTTATTTATTTATTATCTGTGCTCTCTTTGTTGAATCATTCTGGTAATCAGAAGAAAGCCATTCCCACTTAGAAAACATGAATAAAATTAGAAGAATTATAAAAGGTTTCTTGGAGGCAGCCTATGTAGTGTGAACAACAGCCACGAAGAAGAAGAGGAGGAAAGAGACGAAGAAGAAGTTGCTCGCAGGGCGTGGTGGGATAATGAGTCTCCACGGTGGAGGACTGGAAAACAGTGCCCCAGCTGGCCGGCTAGCAGCGGCGGAGGAGGAGAAGGAGAAGATGGCTGCGGAGGGAAGACTCGGGCCACCGTCTGGGTAGAGCAGAGACAAAAAACCGGAGCACCCCTCGCCGGTCGGTCCCGCTCGGTTCGGGGACAACATGGGGTCGCAGACTCTCCAGATCCTCCGGCAGGGAGTGTGGGCTTCAGTCACGGGCGGATGGTACTACGACCCCGACCAAAACACATTCGTCAACGCTTTACACCTCTACATCTGGCTCTTTCTGCTATGTTTCCCCTTCACTCTCTACATGGTGAGCTCTACTTATCGTTTATTATTTATTATTATCATCTTTTAAGTGTTTTTGTTTTATTTTTTATGGTCAAGTTACCGAGCCGAGTGACCGTTAGGTGAGTTAGCCGGAGACTAACGGTCGGTCTCTGTCTATTATCTGGAAGCGAAGGAAACGCTGCGTCTCTTTTTAGCTAAAATGTTCACGTAAAATGTGTTTTCCGCGCCCAGGAAATGTTTTTAAAGCTTGTCGCGAGAGTGTGGAGATATTCAGACGCTGAAAAATACAGGAAAATAATCTTTAAATGGCTGGCCCCTCTTATTTCTTAACTGAACCATCCACCAACTAGATGGGACCAGATTGCTCTTTTGTTTAAATGCTTGTCACAGAGATGCCATTAAGATCTGATATATCAACAGTAGAATTTACAGAGACAGGGTGAAATCAGTGCATTAATCCCCCCTCTCTTTTTCCTCTTTTATCTGGTTGTTTTCATTTTTTGTTACTGCTGTCTGTAGTGATTTAGGATGTGGAAACTTGCATGTCGGAGTGAGAGTGGCTGCTGTTTGCTCACTTTATTTGCAAGATGAGGTTTTAGTTTGTCTGCTTTGTTGTGTGTGTTTTTTTTCTCTTTTGTTTACTTTGACACCAAAGGTACCTTTGCCCTGCGTGCTGTCTCAAAGGTCTTGACAGCTCAGTGCAGCTGATGGTTCATTTACAGACATTTAATAAGCATATGGTGAGCTTATGAAACACAGTGTGTGGTTAAAAAGGAAACCCAGTGGTCACCAGCATGTTTTGGCTTGCTGAGTCACGATCAACAGCTTCTAATTCAAAGCATCTATATCAGAGCAATCCACTTTTATGTTATTGTACTTCTACTTAAGTGCAGTTTGAGGGAAAATCCTTTTTTATAGTACTTTCTAGTCCATGTCATGCTTGGAGTTATTGCTTCATATACAGATTCATTTTCTATATTAAAAAGAATAAGAAGAGCTTATAAAGCACAGTTCATTGTGCAAAATTAATGCAGTGGTCGTCAAGTTTGTTTTGCTTGTGACCTTTGAACAAAAAAGTCTGATGTCTGAAATGCTGCTGAGTCAACAACAACTCATATTTCAAAGCATCACTTACTACTAAGAAAACATGGTGCCTTCAGCAGTGGGACATAACTTAATTTGGCTGCTCTTTTTATAAAAACATTGTGCTTTTTTGCATGTATCTGATGCTTGGAGTTACTGGTTCATTTACAGATAAATATTCTAAAGCATTTGGTGAGCTTATACAATGCAGTGCACTGTTTAACATTAATCCAGTGATTTCCATCAGTTTTAGCTTGTGACCTCTTACAAAATGCAGTTTGAGTTGATTGTTGATTTCAGATGTGTGGGAGCTGTTTGTAAAGAGACATTTCTCCTTTAAACTTTTCACCGAGTTTCCTTTAAATACTTGTTGAGGCACAGATAAGTTCAGTTATCCAGTATTGCACAAAAAAGCAAAGATTAGAGAAATCTACTAAATTAAGTACACTTTTGTGAAGCTGGATCTTTTTATATATATTATTAATCATATCGTGACACCCCTAAGACTTTTGGAGGAGCAAAATATAAAATGGTTAAAATGAGCTGAACTTGAACCTACAGCTGCTGCAGTAAATAACAATGTTATAATGTTATATATGTGAGAAAAATCAGTTACAAGAGCTTTACTCAGCATGAGTACTTTTTTTTACTTTTCAAGATTCAATTCATTTACAAATAAGCCATCATCTTGTTGTGCTTGTGGTTTACAGTTTAATCAAACTGTGACTCCAGACCAGTTGAAATGTCAGTGAGTATTTTTCAGGTACATGCACTCAGGTCCGGAAATGGCCATTTGCTAAGCATATCCACTTCTATATCGAGAAGCTGATGTTTCAGATTGGTTCGCGGTTTCCGTGCTATTCCTGGAGTGGAAATACATTGGTCAGCTCTGAGGTTTATATTGAGCCACAGGTTTGAATGCTGCTGCTGTTTGTATTAACTGCAAAGAGATGCAGCGGCGGGATGTCTCAAGGACAACAGAGACGCAGAAGATGGAGCTCAGACTCTCTGTGGTAAACACACAGGTGCTCGCTGATAGTCTCCTTACCGTCAGCATCCCTATTAAAAGAGATTAAAATGATAATTGAATGCAGTAGTTTTTAAAACGCTGCCAGTGTGCGTCATAAATAATTGGCACAACGGGTGCAATAATGCATCTAATGTTTCTTTCAGCTGTGTTTAGAGGAGCTAACTTGGATGCAGCAGTTGCAGGTTTGATTCACAGGTTTGATTTTCTGTCTGCGGTTAATCTGTCGACCGTCACTCCTCATGACCGCATGTCCTTCAGGAGGCCGTTGTTTAATTGCATATCTGCAGTCTCATTATTGTTTTGGATAAAAATAGCTGTTAAAAACCACTGAGAGTTTAAAAAACTGCACATCTCCTTCTTTTTTTGAACATCTTTTATTGTTCTTTTTCAAGAAGGCCAAAGTCAAACTTGGACAAAAATAATAATATGAATGTACAATATCACCCACTGGCCCTTGATATAAATAAATAAGATAAAATACAACAGGGATAAAACAACATCTCTAATATGAGCCACAGTCTTCATCACGCTGTTTGCTCTAATATATCAGATAACTTTTAGAAGTTAACTTCTGCTTCTCCTTTTAATGGCAGGCCCTGCAGCCCACCATGGTGATAGTGGGAATCTACTGTGGTGTGATTGCTGCCATGTTCCTGCTGCTGAAGACGGTGAATTTCCGCCTCCATCATGCCCTGGATGAGGGGGAGGTGGTGGAGCATCAGGCCAAGGAGAGCCAGGGCAGCAGAGGTGGCACAGAGGGGGCCAACGACTGCGGTGTCACCCGTCGGGAGGACAGCAACGGCCCGGGGTAAGTTCACGTCTCACAAGGGTGGCCCGACAGTGGATTTAATATCTGGAGACGTGGGACAAAGACGAGTGTGACTAAGCCGCTCAGATGATGATGATGCAGACAAAGCGTTCTGTAAAGGCAGTGTAGGAGTATCGTATATTAAGTAGAAGACTTGATTATCAATGACGGTGAGGAGTCACGTGGAGCGTGGCTGCAGTCTGAGTCGTGTCCTTTAAAGGTGATGTCATCTGGACTGGTGTATTGATGCTGAGGTCAAAGGTCCCCGTCGTGAAAAGAATCAATTTATCGTTTTAACGGCTTCTAAATTGGACTGGCCAAGCCAAGCTGTAACGGCAGCAGCGACAGGGGAAGTACCAAGTTAGATCTTTATTTTAGTATTTTGTCATCTTTATTTGGTGGAGAGATAATCTTTCTTTGACTCAATTCTTGATTATTTTAGGCGTAGCTAAAATTATTAGATAATACACACCTTGCAAGCTGAGCTACCATGGCAGACTAAGAAAATGTGCTTAAAGAATCAGTTATTACCTTGTTGAATTGCTTTTTTTTAATTGAAAACATTTGTCCACATTATGGCTACTTGTGCCAAGAGGTGTGTTAACAGTAAGGTTACGTTGTTGTTTCCAGAAGGACAAAATTGTTTTGGATTCAGGGGAATTGCTGCTAAACCAAGTAACACACTAAAAAGAAAAACACATTAAATACAAACACATGTGCTACTGTGAAATAAGCAAACTGGTTACAGGCCATTCACCCTGTTAGAAATTAAAAAGATCTGAGACATCCATCTCCAAAAATACACACTGTGGCACATCATTTACAAGCAAACACATTCCCACTCTACATGCCTACAGGCAAACACGAAACCAGTGAAACCCCACAGTTATCTGAGTGCCTTCCTGCCCCCCCCCCCCGTCCATCCTCCGTCCTCTTTGTTTTAAAATGCATCACAACACCGGTCTCATTTATATGAACAACAACAAATACGTAGCACACATCTCCTTTCCTGACACCACAATATCAAAACCTGCGTCTTTCCTTCCTGCTTTTTGCATTTCTCTGTGTCTTGGTGCGTTACGACCACCTGTAGATCAGTGATATACTTTAGCAAGACACTGTTGGCAGGAACGTGTACAAAACAAAACAGCTGCTACAAGTGGTCAAAATCTTCACAGGGTACCTTTAAGTTTATTTCTCTTTATAAACAGATACTCATTCCATTGATATTTACATGACCTGAATACATTTTGGAGTACTGGATTTTCATAAAACCACTGAATATGTTCAAAGTAAAAATATACACACTTCAAAATGCAGACCATATGTTTTTATAGCTAAGTGTGTTGACAGTGAAGTATGTGCTAATTAATGCTCTAATTAGTGTGATTAACGATCCCATTAGAGTGAGGGTTATGTTTAGCATGGCTGCAGTGCTGCAGGACTTTTTGAGTTTTCATCCCAGTTTACATCATGTGTTTCATTCAGCGAAAAGAAACAATATCGAAGAACAATAGCAACAATAACAACTAATAATCAGTTGCACGAGTCTGCAAAGTAATTTATGTCAATCATGTCATCAGTCACCATTAAATAACAATAACAACAAATGAAAAAGCACTAAATAATGTGTTACCCCAACTCTGAATGCCAGGCCTCAGTCTTTTGAGGTCTAGTTCCCATTCAGGGAACAAAAGCCCGTGAGGTTGCAGCCTTTTACTGCCCATGACTCGAAGAAGTGACTCATATTCACATTCCAGAGGGAGTGCTTAGCAGGGCGCTGAGAGAGGGAAAAGGCAACAAGACGAACGAGAGCTGTCGACCACAGGAGCAGACACAGCTTTGCCCACACATCTGGAGTTACATTCCAGGTTGTTTCAGTTTACAGAAGAGCAGACAAACCGAGCTGAAGTTGATTAAGGTGTTTCTTCTTTTTTTTTTTTTTTTTGCACCACTACCACCCACTCATTTTCCCCTGACTGGTCCTTTTTCCAGTCTCTGCTCAGCCGCTCTGTGTGTTTTAGGTCTTTACTCAGAGTGTTTGTGTTGTGGTTTGACCCGTTATGGAAGATTTTTGGCATATGGAAATGATTTATAGACAATCCCTGGCAAGTTGTTTGTTTCTACATACCAACTGGTTAAACAAGCACAGTCGAGCTAAATATAGCCTTGGAGAAAATCTACATGGATGCTTTCATCTGTTTCTGCTCCCTCAGTTAATTTTCAAAACCCTCACAAATGATGTGAAATACAGGCCAGTTTAATAAAGTTACATGACGTGTTTTACCCTAAATGGAGGCAGGTGTACTGACTGAATGGAAAGACATGAATGACGCACAGCAGAGCCTACTGCACACAACATCTGAGCAAGATGAATGGCACATTTTATTCCGTGCCATCCATTCAGATGTAGGAGAGGGAGTGTGCATTACGGCAGTGTTGGTAATGCAAGAGTATGTATGCGGTCTGTGTGTCTGTACAGGGACCCTGGAGGGGGTATTGAGATGGCAGACTTCCTCAGGCAAGAGACTCCGCCAGTGGACTGCAGTTCAAGGAACTCCTACATTGGGATGGAGTCCAACCAGCAGGTAAGCAGAGCACTGGTCTGAATACAAGATGACCCCGATCATAAGACCCGCTGAGAGTCTGCTGATATTTCTCATTCCACTGACGATCTCCAAAGGGATCAGCATTAGCAGGTTCATTAGTGTATTAACCAACCATCATCTCTTCGACTTAACACAAATGAGAAGAGTCAGAAAAAGACAAATAGACACGGTGGGAGTATTGAATGCCTGATGACATTTATGCCACACAAAAATATGAACATTTAAAATATTTGGGTTTTAAAATTGGACAACAGTTGCTGGTGTTTTTACTCATATTCTTTTTATGGACAAAAATATATTATATGCACCACTTCCTGCACTACTTCCTGCAAACCACTATCTTCTACTGACCCTTCTGTTGATGGAAAAATTACAGTTCTGCAACCAAAGTAATAATCGACTCTGAAAGGTGTCAGAAAACTCAAATCACCGCACACTATGGAGTAAAATACTGAGTAATTTACACAAACTAGGTCAGCTCCAGTTAAACAAAGCAAGCATGAGATAAACTGTACGAATAAAATAAATTATGTCTCAGACAAAAAGTAGTGATTTTATTGTGTCTACATGCCAAAGTGAACTACATATGAATCATCCAAGACCCCCACCAGTTTATTCACAAATGAGTGTGTGCTTGGACAAACAGCTGAGAAACTTGAGAGGTAAAAGTCCAAGTTTGCAATTTACTTTTATTTATTGCTGGACAAGAGGAAGTAGCTGTTTGTGTGTGTGTGTGGATGAGTCTTATAAAGAGGTATGACCCTCACATAGTTCACTGTCGGCTGACATCTCTTTTTAATATTCAAAGTTATTTATCTGTTTAATTCTGGGAGATATATTTAACCTCTGAATCCCCATGGGTGGTGCGTTCTGCGTCTTTGTACTGCTTGTCCTTGAGTCGCTAATCAGCCAGCATGTTCCGCTCAGCTGCTTTGTACCGAGCAGGAAGAGAAGCCAAAACTTTTCTCTGCGATGACAGTGAAGAGACACTGGCTGTTTGTAATAGACAGATAGCATCTTAGTACGGATGCCATATTCTCTGATGATCACTCACCTTGTTTTTCTCCAGAAAATTGCTTTTGATATCCATACCTTCTTTTTGCTTAAGAAAAACAAATGGCTTGACTTGTCTTTTAATTCAAATTTCAGATTGCATCCAGCCATGGAAGAGCAACTGTAGCCAAAGGTAACTATGACTCCCTTGTCATGTACACTTTAATCATTGTTCTGTGTTTTTTTTTTTTTTTTGTAACTCCATTTGACAGGCAAAATAACTTGTTACGAGCACATTAGGCTTTTACAGTTTTGGTTTTACAGTCATCTCTGCGACCATGTGATGCATTCGCCTTCTGTGGGATCACCACATCCCTGAGCATGATCACCCCGGTGGCCCAGGAAATGTAGTCTGACTCAGCATTACCGTGACCTCAGCAGTCACACCGAGATGAGGCAGCTTTAGACAGGCTCTGCTGAGTTTGGAAAAAAAACACACTGTACAACCCAGCAGGGGAGTCTTTCTCCAGGAGCTTTGTTGGAATACTGAGAAGAAGAGAATAAAAGAACTTGTAGCTTTGCTTTGCGTCAATTGTGCTGAGTGTTAGTGTGAGGCAGCTGCGTCGTCTGAATAATTCAGAGAGTCTGTTCGATGCCATTCTAATTAGCTGGCAGTTTGGGATGACAGGAAATGGTCTGAAGTGGGACAAGGGCTCTGCTGGGGTTTAGTGTTTTAATCCTCTTCCCTTCAAGGATTCCATCCTCGCAGACTGTCCATCACTCCCAAACTCCTCGGAAGTATGACCAATTAAGATTTTTCAGGATTTCAGAAACAGTGATTACAAAGAGCATCTTTCAGTTGCATCTTAAGATTATCACAGCCATCAGAAAATCTCTCAGTGATTCACTGAGTAATATGTTTTGGGCACACAGCTTTGAGTACCTCTTGGAAGTAGTGTTTCTGAGAAGAGGACAGAAGATCTATTCCTTTATCCTCCGCAGAGGCCAGTTGTGTGTGTGTGCTCAGGGTTGTAAATGCATTAATAATTTATTAAACATGTCATCCCTTAATTGCTCTCTTCCTATCTTTGCAGGAGATGTGGGAAAAACTTCAGATGACATCAGTTTGACTCTCGTCGAGAGCTGCAGTCATGATCATGGTAAATATATGAGGCATTCACATCTCAGGTCACAGGCTGTGGCATTTCAACACCGTCCTTCACACTGATTTTCTTTGTGTCCATTTAGATCTGCTGTCAGACACAAAGATGTACTGCCTTGTTCCCAATGACTCCTTCGCCTCCTTGCAGCCGTCAACCTCCTTGTGTCCTTCAGAGCTGTCCAGGGAGCCTGCTGATCTCTGTAACTCTGCTGCTTATCACTTCAGCCTGTCACACTCCTCCTGTGACACAGAGGTGACCACTCAAGCATCCATGCAATCTCAGACCTTTAGGAAGGAGCTCCGTTCTCGGGGCCTGCCTCGGACCTCTAGCTCAGCAGGTTCTGCTTTCCCTGACCCTTGTCTACCAGACTTTGCTCTGTACCCTCCGCCGAGGAGAGGTGGCCTTGACCCTGTGTGTGAGCTGGAGACTTCCAGACCACACAGGCCAGGGCTGTGTGGCAGAGAGGGGGCCGAGCGGCTGTACCAGCAGGACCAAGCTGTGCCCTCCACCTCGGGAATAGAGTGTTACAGGCACAAAGAACCACGCAAAGTAGCCCGCTCAGCCTCTAGGGAGGCAGGGGAAGGCAGCTCAGGACTGTACCAGGTGGACGTGGGTGGTGGGGGGAAAGGCTCTAGTGGAGGAGGAAAGTCCCAGGGAGGGGAGCGCAGTGCTGATAGCCTGAGGAGCCTGAGTACTCGCAGTAGTGGCTCCACTGAGAGCTACTGTAGCGGCACCGACAGGGACACCAACAGCACTGTCAGTAGCTTCCACAGTGAACAGACCAGCTCCACACATGTAGAGAGCCTCCTCTCACTTTCAGGAGATGAACGTGTACGGGACAGAGGAGATACTGTATCTGCTCCTGCAGATGGCAGGACTTCTAGCCTCGGCAGTATTAGCTCCCGAGGTCTCAGCAACCTCCCCTCCAGGGAGGCCAACAAAAACCCACATGCCAATGAGCTGACTGCTAAACAACCTGCTGACGCACCATCCTCTGCAGCCCAAGAGCTGGTAGAGCCTGTTAGGTGCCAGGAAGAGCCCGGCATCAGGACCAGTGCTGATGGCTCAACCGGTGTAGTTGGCGCCGAGCAGGAGCAGGTGAAAGAGGACATTCAACCAAAGTCAGCCAACATTGTTCAGAGGACTTCCTCCCTGTCAACAGGGCGCAGTGGACGCCGGCGGACCGGCAAGAAAAGGGCAAGCAGCTTCGATGCCAGTCGTCACCGGGACTACATGTCTTTGCGTGGTATGGCCAAGCCTTGTAGTGCTGTGTTTACTGGGGGTGGAGAGGAGGATTCCAGCGATCAGAGTGAACTTAGCTGTGCCTCCAGTCTCCACTCCACCCACCACCTAAGCACAGATAGCTCATCCAGCACATCCCGCTCGTGCCACTCACCAGAGGGCTACTACATGGCCATGAAAGCCAGGCACACTGCAGCCAACGCAGCCTCCTCCTCCTCCTCCTCCACAGTAAAAGCTGCGGCAGGATCTGAGGCAGGAGTGCGAAACGGAGGGAAGCGGCGCACCTCCCGCCGCACCCCCAGCACAGGCAGTGCCAAAACGCATGCCAGAGTGTTGAGTTTGGACAGTGGTACGGCTGCCTGCCTTAACGACCCCAGCCGTCTCGGAGCTCCAGCTGGGCCTCGGCCCCTTACCACCTCCAAGTCGGACCTGGAAGCCAAAGAAGGGGAAGTCCTGGATGCGGCGTCCCTGCTGGGTCGGGCCTCCCAGCTGGAGTCGGTGACCCGCTCCAGGAACAGTCTGCCCAACCAGGCAGCTTTCACTGAGCCTCAGGACGCCACTGCTGCTTCCCTGCGGGGTATGTACCACACACAGCGCCTCAACATACTGCACACATGGCATTCTGTCTGGTTTACCTCTGGTGTTTGATTTGATTCTGACACGCATCACAAATAATGATGTGTTTAACCCTGTCCACATTTAACAATACTGATTACTCCACCTGTTTAGACATGCACTCTTACTTTGTGAATTATCAGCAGAACTGTACTCACTGACATGACGACAGACAGAATAGACACACTATTATTAGTTTGCTTTTGTTTGCTGTCGTTGCTTGCTTTGCAGATTTATATCATGATAAGTGAATAACTGAGTGATGCTTTGGATGTGTACACCTATATATCATGCTCACTTAACTGGATAGCAGCTTTCTCTGCATATTAATAGAATTGTCAAATATGAGACTACTTTGGATGTCGTCCTGCAGACATTAGGTTTGCTTCATTATTTTGTGTGTGTGTGTGTGTGTGTGTGTGTGTGTGTGTGTGTGTGTGTGTGTGTGTGTGTGTGTGTGTGTG
>JBAJHX010000115.1:4546487-4590046 GCA_037176925.1 Amniataba percoides
TGTGTGTGTGTGTGTGTGTGTGTGTGTGTGTGTGTGTGTGTGTGTGTGTGTGTGTGTGTGTGTGTGTGTGGCTGCATAAGAGATGCTGTCTGCCTTGCTCATTCAGTGTAACCATGGTGAGTTTCCATGGAGTGACAATTCTGACCCAAGCATAGTGTTCCTTGTGTGGATCACTATTAGCATGATGGCACAGTCTGTGCTTTGTGCTGAGGTTAGACAAACAGCAGCTCTCTTATTAGTGTCATACACACTCAGTCTAATTGACATTCCCTGCTCCACATTCTTCAAACTTGCACACTGTATTTTGAATTTTACTGATTTCTTGTCTGTCTTGCTTCTCTTTTGGCTTATGAGTGTTTGGACATTTTTCATTAGGTTAGCACTGATTTTTCCTCATAGTTTCATAGTGTGTGCACATCCAAGGATACACAGCGTTATAAGCAGTATGTGCCTGGACATGTCAGCTTTTGAGAGGGTAACTTTCATAATTGCTGTTTGATTCCTGCTGTCTGGATTTCTGTTTACCTGATTCCAAGCTGGTTTCATATTCAGGTCAGCATTCATCGGCATGTGAATCTGGCGCAGAAAACCATGGACTTCAGGGCAACATTAGTGGTTAATTTAAACTTAAAAATGAATTTCCTGCACTTGGAAAATATTTTATGCCACTCCTCAGGCCAAGCGGCACTGTTGATGTTAGTACTCATTCCTTCTTCAACACATTTGCAGAGTAAATTCACCCCTGCTTAGTGTAGTACAGTTGTGTGTTTTGCCAACGACTGCCCGATTTACACCCAGATGCCATTGTTGGCTAAACTTAGCTCCAGTTTGCTAAGTAATTTAAACGTTTTCTCTATTTGTGTTCCTGTTACCCAGCACTGTAGCATGTCACAGATGAACTTCTAAATGTTTTTTACAAGAATAACATTTCTGTCCTTTGGTTCTTATAGAGTTTTCCCAATTATAGTTTCATTAAACCAAGACCATGTTACATTTACTGAACACCAGCCATTCTAACAATACAGTCCCAGTGGCACTATAATGCTTCATGCTAAAATGAAAGATAGAATCAATACGAGTAGAGACAATGACAGACTTGTAATGGCAGTCATACAGCAATATCTATTTAAAGTTTGCTACCATGGTCATGTCTGACTTAAGTGAAGCTGTAGTACCATGTGCGCAGTGAACTGATCATGTCTCAGTTTTAATACTGATGAGGAATGGGATGGGATTATTTCTTCCTTCCAAAGTTACCTCAAGATTATATTGGGGGAAATTCAGGGTATAATTTTCTTTTAATCACCACTTGTGGCCACATTGAATGAGTTCCAGCAGAAGTTATAAAAGCTCATGTATCTATTTCGGAAAATATGCCACTTCAAACATGTGCATCAGTGTTGTTTTCAGGTTATTTTGGGGATTATTTGATGGTGCTGTTAGAGACACAGACAAGAAATGAGGAGAGAATAAGGACTGTGATATGCAATAAAGTTTGCCAGTCAAGATGGATGGTCAGGACTCACTTCTCAAACACTAGACGACCAGTGCAGTCCGCCCCGTTTCAGTGTTCTGTCAGTCAGGTTCTATCGGATTTGTCTTATTTCTAAATGGTTACCTGATTTTGGAGTGAAGCTCTTCAGTCTAAAGGTCGAGCAGCAGACTTCGTCACTGTTTTGTCTTTGAAATGTAGCTGAAATCCAGCACGGCAAATGGAAGTATCACCTCATACAAGTGTCCACACTAAGTTCTCATAAAACAAAAAAAAAAACAAAACAAAATAGGAAACACATCCAGTCTGACTGGCCAATGATGTCTCTCACCATGACAGCCCCAGGGAGCGAGGAGACGGTCATATTTCGGCGTGAGCGTAGCACGTTTCGTCGGCAGGCAGTGCGGCGGCGACACAACGCAGGGAGTAACCCCACCCCACCCACCTCTCTCATTGGATCTCCTCTCAGGTACGCCGTGCATGGAGCAGGGAATCCTCTCTGTCGTTGTGTTGCCTGGTATGAGCATGTTACCAGGCGGCGCTCTCTCCTGTCCCACCATTTTGCGTCTTCCGCAGTGCATGACAACGAGCAAGACGTCATCTATCACTGGATGGGTGTCTCCACTCTGCATGTGATGTTTCTCCGTCCTCCTTTTTCTCAAGACTTCACTCTTTTCATCCTGTTATCTCACAATCTGATCTTTTTAAATTCCACATTTTGAGCACGGGTCAGAGAATGGAGTCCTTACAAACTCAGAGGCACAAGGCCACAAGGTCTGACTAATCTACTTGGCTGACACACCGTCTCCTCTCAGAACTGCGCATGATTCGTTCAATAATACAGACGTCCTGCTGTATCACATTGCTTTGCCCTTTTGAGCGACCTTTCTGAGGAGAGAGATGAAGATGATATTGATCATTTTAAAAATCAAAGGTTTAAGTCTGTCCCCAGAGGAATATGCTGTGTTTTGTTGTTTTTAATTAGGGTTTAATTAGAGTCCCTCGCTGCTCATTAACAGATTTTAAGGGTTTGGCTTTTTACACCATCTGAACCTATTTAGCACAAGTTAAATAGAGAAATTCACAGCAGATATTCACAGATATTCATAATTGTGCATGGCCATTTTCCCATTTCTCCAGTGTTGTGCTGTCTTATGCTCTCAGTCAAATTCCTGTTGCAACATTACATTTTTCATTATGAGCACATCTCGCTTCACTGCACCGTTTCTAGTGTAGTGTCAAATCGGGTGTGTCTCCAATACCCTTATCAGGCCCTTTATGGGATCTAACCTTGTAAACCTTGAGTCCTCTTTGGGCAGAGTTGTGCTGTAATCTTTGCTGTCAGTGACCTGACATGATTGACGACCATCCTGCAGAAAGCTTCAACTGAACTGACACCGCTGAGGTTGTAGCCTGATTAGAGACCACGTTGTAAATGGAAGGTCACAGGTTCTGTGTCCATTCCTGTCAGTTTAAGCACAAACCCCCTCAGAGGTGTATCTCAAAAAAATGACTCTATTATTGTATTTTAAGTGGCAATTTGAGCTCTGCTGGCATTAGAAACATCGAAAGCTGCAAGTGTATTTTCCACAGGTCTTTGCTGTGTATATACATGAGGTTCCTCAGCTCATGAGGTCTGTATAACGCCTCCAGTTTTGTTGTAAAACTGCCAACAGCTATTCACCTCTTGCCAAGACTCTCATGTTTTCCTGTGTCCATCTAGCAAGGTCACATTTCTAAATGCTGAGCAAGATAAAAATATTAGGCAAGAAAAACAGGGGTGCATCCTGCCAGGGGTCAAAAAACTTGCAAAATGCAAAAACGTTCCCTCTTCCATTGATCCTACCACCTTCGCCTGTCCCTTCACTCCAAACACTGTTTTGACTTTCTTAGTGGTGCACCGGATGTCTCACTGTATCTTTACTTCACATTTTTATATTTTAAATGTGTATGGTAGACCTTGTAGTTGCTCTCTTTTATATTCCCCTGTGTAAAGTTTTACATAAGACTTCTTTCCTTAACCTTAAATGTGAGGAAAACCATGCATTAGCATTCTGCTGTTTCCCGCAGGTACAAACATGGTGGGAAGATTTTTCTGAAAACCAAAAGGATGGAGAGCTAAATCACATCTGCACTGCCAATGCTGTAAAGCTTTTAGAAGTCAGAGAAAAGGCTTCCTTAACATTTCACAGATTTCTACAGATGTGTAAATGTGTAAACATTAAGAAGAAAACTAAAGTTTAAAAAATGATGCAGGACCATTAACTGTTTAGAACAGTGTGATGAAGACTGGATTCAAATGACATGACTATTAAAAGATTATACAAAATTATCCCTAACATTTTAAATTTTCACCAGAGTCAACACCTGTTCATAGCCAATATTGCCCCAGAGTTGGAAACATCCACTATGACAACCAACATATGCATCACATCCCCTGAAAGCCCTCTGTTGTGTAATGACCTGTGTCACCTCCCTGCCCCCTGCCCGTGATAATGTTGTATATCAGCAATACCCCTCTGGCCTCCATTACTTCTCATTTCCTCCCCTTCTCCCTTCTCCTCCAACAGTCTTCAGGAGGCTCTCAGCCAGGCCTCCCAGCCTTCTACTTCCCAGGTGAAAAGTCAGCCATCCAGAACCCCGTCCCAGGTGACCGTGCTGAGCACAAGCGCCTCCCTGCTGGCCAGGAATGGAAGCACACACCTGGAGGGTTCTCAGGACAAGGCCTCGACCGTTGGCGCTACCAGCTTGCAGGATGACTTCGGTAGGGAGCGCATGAAGAGAGCTGAGATGTGTTTTTACCAAAAAAAAAAGGAATTTCTCACAGAGGAGAGTTGGACTGGTAGTTTGTGCGTAGGTGGATCAATATGACGGATTTGAATTTCTCATTGTTTTTGGCTGTATTGTTCTGGTTTTATATGCTTTGGTTAGAAAGTTGCCACAGTGGCTCTGATTGTTTGGATTTGCCTGAAGAGAGCTGGTTTCCGGATATGACTGCTGCATTCGGTCATAGCAGAGCACTATTATCCACGGTCGGTGAACTGACGCAATCAGTCAAAGCCGGGCTTAATTATCCATGCTCCATTTATCTCTGTCTGTGATATTGTCTGTAGCCAATACTTAACCTCCTTTGGATGTTACCCTTCGGTCACAGCCTTCCTTCCCCCACTGCTGAGTGTTATAGATCGCTGTCGATGCTTATAAACAAACCCCCTTCCACTGATATCTGTGGATCGTCAGTGATTGTTAAAAATATGGAGGATTTGGAAGAGCTGTTTAACATCTTTCCACTGAACCAGCTGTAAATGAATTAGTACTCCTACTCATAATTTGACCCGGAGCATATTGCTGTCATAAGAAAGTTGGTGGAGACTGTGTGTTTCTCTGCTGGGAATCTCAGAGCGTTAATAATGACGTCTCAACAGGATTTCACTACTTTGACAGAGTTTTTTATGCAACCCTGATGTCAGACATGGGTGTACTGAACACCTTTATCCCCAGTTGCTCAGAGTTTCTTAAGAAAATATTTTGCTTTGCAGTTCTCTGATGATTTCTTCAGAAAAAAATGCATTGCACAAATTTAACTTGGGTCATGTCCCTATCAAATATCCTTGAATAAATATTATTTTAATCCAAAGAACATTTCGATGCTCTAAGGAATTCATGAAAGTTCATTTTGAATTACACAATCATTCTCAGTAATGAAAATGAGGCAATGTACCTCCTTTTTCCACACTGACAAAGAGGGGAAAATGAGTTTTCAGATATAAAAATGCTTTCTGACTGTGCAACATATTTTCTCTTGGTTTATTTGTGTGTTTATTTCCCCACCTGTTTTCATCTCAGTCTGCTTTTTAAAAACACAAACAACATAAAGAGTTAGGATTGCTGTCGAGGTTTCATTAACCTGAGCGGGAACAGCGTTACCATGGCAACGTTTTTTCATATTCCTCCTGGACCGTTTGGAGTAATGCAGCATTTTGGGAATCTATTTCAGATGTTTCCTGCAATTCCCACAAGCACATTAGATTGGAAATTACAGTCAAGGTTTTGCGACTTACTGTAGTTGTTGAGCTTCAAAGTTACTACGTTTTCTATTGAGCTATCATGCTCTCATCACTGAGGCGACAGAAATGCAATGAGGAATACCTGACTGCTGTTCAAGATGAGGCAGGAAATGACTGACTTGTTTATAGCCTCTTTGGGAGGAGGCAGATTCACTCAATGTTCTCATTAGCTCAGATGAACACAGTAATATTACCAAAGCCATCTAGTTCCCCTGCATGTGAACATGAAGTCTAATGAAATTATTCCCACAGACAAAGTCACTCTCTGCTCGGGATTTCTCTCCACTGACTTTCTTTCTCCCTCTTGTTTTCTCTCTGTGTTTTTTTCCCAGGAAAGCTCACGCCCTCCTTGTATGAGGTTGGCGGGTGTGACATGTCTCTGGTCAACTTTGAACCTGCAACCAGACGAGCCTCCAATAACGTATGGTAAGTGTCAAACTGATTGTATATCTGATTTGTTCAGTAGGGTTTTATATGAATACAGTTGTTATTAACGTCTCTTAACTTGGCTTAAATAATATGTTTTAGTGTTCCTGACTGAAATCAGATTATTCAATATCTGTTTTACTTGAATCATGAATGAATCAGCAACTATTCTGATAACTGTATTTTTTGCTTTTGTGGCCTTGAATTTTTAGTTAGACAAAACAAGTAACTTGAGGACACTATCCTGAAAATAGTAAGGAAAATCTATAATGAAATTTATTCTTAGTTACAGCCCTACAATACCTAATATTTAGTTCCACAGAGCTGCCTTGACAAAATTAAAATAAAACTACCTCACCTCAATGAAGATTTCCTGTCATTTACTGAATTGGAGACAGAAGTACATTCTTACATTATGCTCAGTTAAGATAGGTTTTTTTAGTTGAATGTGCTATAAAAATAAATCTACTAAACTTTATGTCTGTTGATCTAAATGCACACCAAATCAAACATCTTTTTCTTCATTCATCACATTTTGTCCACGATTCATTTTTTCCAGAAGTCGATGTTGATGCATATTATTTTGCCGTTCTTTATGCAGTCAGTTCTTATGTAGCTTCGAGTTTTTACACAACTCTAGCTTTAAAGAAAACCATACCCGTATAGTACAAAAGCAAACTAAATAGCCTATTGGATGTTTAGTTTGAGGTCACCAGGAAATGAATCATGATTTAATACAGTAAGTGCAGCAGATGCCTTTGTCTCATCAGTGTGCTCATTTTTGTCTAATGCCCTGCAGGGACACTGACTCCCATCTCTCCAGTTCTACCTCAGTTCGCTTCTACCCTCATGACCTGGTGAGTACCCAACCAGTGAGCAAGTGTGTGTTTCTATGTGAGATAGAAAGAAGACTCACAGACTGAAGCACTGGACAAAAATAAACAAATGTCTTCTCTCCTCTGCATGTTTTGCTTTTTTCCCCATATTATTATAGGCTATCATGATTGTCAGTTTGAACACTGTGTTGGCTGTTGTTCGTCTTTTCTTTTCTTGTCCTCTATTATATCCTAACGTTACATCAGATGAAAAACAGATCATATTACACCAACTTTAAAATGACCACACTGGCTGCCAGCTGGCTCCTGAATTGATTTTGATTTTTTTCTATTGGATTTCAAACCAGTAAAACCCTTTACAGCCTTGCACCTACACGTTTATCTGATGCACTTGTTCTATATGAGCAAGAAAGAGGTCTTTGATCATCTGTTGGTAGCTTTTGAATTATTTTTGCAACAAGAATCCAGATGGCTGGGAGTGGGTGGGGTGGTGGTGGTACACTCTTTATCCTACAGCCAAAATCAAGTGGAATTTAAAGAAAACATTACATTTTACTAGTTTTTGTATTTTTCATCAATATTTAACCATCATTTTGTACATTTACTGTTCTATTTTACGATCACATTTGTAAAATACTTGTTGTATCGTGAGTTAAAATGCTTCATGAATAAGTTTGACTGACCGTGGGACAGATCTCGCTCCCTCAGATTCGTCTGAACCGTCTGCTTACGATGGACCCAGAGCTGCTGGAGCAGCAGGACGGAGATCTGAGTCCGGAGCTCCAGGATGCACCGCTGGGACAAGAGGACCCTGCAGCCGCAGCTGCTGCCGGTAAAGCCAGGCAGTACTACCGACTGTGGCTTCTGCCCTGCCTGTGGGTCGGCCTGCACTTTGACCGGCTAACTCTGCTGGCACTGTTTGACAGGTAAGTCAGCCCAGACAGCCATCCTCAACATTTTTCGTGACATTTTGAGAAATCATAAGACAGCTTTATGTTTGAGCCTTGAGCTCCTCCCCCCTAAAGTCACACCAGGCGAGTTTGTCAAACTTCACGTCTCATGCATGTGTGAAAAGTTATTTCTGTTAGTACTTAACTTCTCATTGTGAAGCTAGCCATTGCACTTTTCAGTGTGTGTTTCTACTACCATGTCTGAGGCTTTTGTTGGCAAGTAATGCAATTTGTGACAAAAACTCCCATACATGCAATTAAAAAGTTAGCAGATAATGTTCATCACTAATTTCATTTACCCCTGGGCATAAACAGCAAGTTCTTATCTTGTGTGACCAAAACCTTTTTTCTATTAAAACCCCAATTTATTATTTGGACTAATAACACGGGTGTATCAACAGATTAGAATTCTGCCTGGCTGAGCATTAACCATTTACTTAATCAGGTCAGTCCCACAAAAATTAAGGACAGTCCAAGATGGCTGCAGTACAGCTTCCAAATAATGAAAAGCAAGTGAACACCCAGTTCCAACCAGATTAACCATCCATACTTCAGTCTCACAAATATTTTTCTTTAATGTCACATTTCTCTCCAGGCAGTTCAGTGTAGAATTGAGGTAACTGCATCACATATGGAACAGAAATCACTTTTAGCCTGAGCTTTTTCTGTGTGAATTGTGGATGTTACTGTTACTGTTACTGAAACTAGCACAGTCAAGAATTTGACCAAAATCTTCTCTTAAAACTCACTTTTATCTTACTGCTTTTTTTAGCTGATGGTATTTGTTGTAATCATTTTAATGATTAGTTTTCTATCTTATGTTTTTTATTGTAATTTATGACTTTGTTGTTATTTCAAAGCCATTAAGTTGTTTTGAAAGGTGCTATACACAAAAAGATACTGTTATAATGTGGAAGAAGAAAAACCTTCATTAATCCCACCAATGGGGAAATTCACATGTGGAGTGCCACAAGGTTCCATCCTGGGCCCTAATAAATTTTATGAGTCATGGGTCTTGTTCAGAAGCTGTTAGATGTACTTAGTAGAGACTTTTTCCCTTTATATTACAGGAACCGTGAGGTTTTAGAGAATGTGCTGGCCGTGGTGCTGGCTGTCCTGGTGGCCTTCCTGGGTTCAGTGCTGCTGGTCCACGGCTTCTTCACTGACATCTGGGTCTTTCAGTTCTGCCTCGTCATTGCAAGCTGCCAGTATTCCTTACTAAAGGTGAATACTTGACATAACAGTGCACCAGTGTTAGACTAGACTTTATTTTTAAGTTTTATGAGTCTTAAAGGGAATTATTGAGGCTAAAAAAAGGTTTAACATTTTACTTACTCTGAAGTAAATATATAATATCTATATATATATAATTAGTAGCATCACATATGTATGTCAAGACATTAAGTATAAAGTAGTCAAAAGTGTAAGACAGTTCACCTGTGTCTTTCTTTACCAACAGAGTGTTCAACCAGACTCCTCTTCCCCCCGACATGTAAGTAGTTATTGCTCATAAATCATTTTTAACTCTTGACTCTTTTGGGGCCATTAAAGTATCCACATTTTGGGGAGTTTGGGGCTTAAAGTTGATGCTCAAACTCTGAGCGATGATTATTAAATTCATGGATATCCTGCACCGTGAACTACCAAAGGTCAGAAGTGCATAATATTCTAACGTTAGATTGGATAGTGCATACATAGAGAGAGTTGTTGTTTTTTTATGTTTCTGTGGTGGTTCTTAAAAATGATGTTGCTTTTTCCCCTGCGAGTCAGTGTGTTCCTCCCTCCCCTTGCGTCAGTAGCCTGTTCTGAAACGGCGTCTTTTATTAATGCAGCTCCTACTCAGCTGCAGGCACAGGCTTTAAATAGCTGGCCAGAGTTTAGACCACAGCTCACTCTCTCACTCTTTGTCTGCATCTCCCTTTTCTCTCCCTCTCCTTTTTTCCTCCTCTTTCCCCTCGTGTCGTCCCCTTTTTCCTTCACCTCATCTCACCTCGAGGACTTCTTTGCCTTTCCCTTTTCACGACTTTGTTGACACATTTTGAACAAACCTGGTCCCTTAAAACTGGCCCATGGTGCGTAAACTGTCAGTGCTCCCTTCGGTGAAAAAGCAGGACAGCTCATAGCCTCTTGGGTCGAAACCTGCACACTGCAGACACACATTCTCCCTCTCTTGTGAAACCTTACACTTGATGCTATTTCTGTTTATACCTGTGTCACTGTCCCGGGGCTCACATGACACTGATATCACTGAATGAATTCTTTCTTTAGGGATAATTCTTGTTAGAATGATTATATTATTGAGTTGCTGTAAATGTTATTTGTTGGGAAATGCTTTTATCCACAGTGATTCACGAGGGCACACATTTTTAGTATTGCAGGGCATGGTGGGAATTGACTACCTAATTTTGGCAGTGTCATGCTCCAAAAACAAGAGGAGAACCACTCGTTATCTAAAAAACTAAAACAGGCTTCAAGAAATGTTATTTGCAGTTTTGTATTTTCCCTGTATTTTTTAAATGTTCCAAATACTGAGCTGTACTGGACCACAATGGAAAGCCCAGCTTCTATAATGAGCCATTTATTATCATCGTTCCCTCATCCCTGCAGGGCCATAATCGTATCATAGCATACAGCCGGCCTGTCTACTTCTGCCTGTGCTGTGGCCTCATTTGGTTGCTCCACTACGGCAGTCTGAGGACCACTTCATCTCGCTTCACCCTGTATGGAGTCGCACTTACCAGCTCCCTGGTACTCGCCTCTGCCAGGGACCTCGTCATTGGTGAGTATACCCGCCTGTGGCATTTAGTGGCATTTCTGTACAATAATATTATGAATAATAATAACCTTTACTTGTATGCCATTGTTTCAAGCAAAGTGCCCCACAGTGAAACAGGAAAATAACATGTCAAAATAAGAAAAATTAGAGTTAAAAAGTGACAAGGAACAAAAAGATCACGTAATGCAGAAATGCAACTTTGTAAAAAGGTTTCAGTAGAAACTTAATGAAATGACAAAAAATAAAATAGTGATTGTTAGATTGTTCTTATTTGTAAGCCTATATTTCTGTCCTAGTGGAGGGTTAATACATTTTATGGTGTCTATATCATAGTTTGGCTGGACTTGTACCAAATCCTCAGGTTGTACTTGTGAAAAGGCACAAAAATGACACATCCACCTCACTTTCATTGTCTTCCCACACGAGAGACAAATTGATCCGCGGTTACAAGATTAGATTGGTGAGAAAGTGCAATATGAGGATGAGCCGATCTCTCTTCTGAAAGTAATGATTATTTGTTTAGAGGGTATTAAAACCACCTTTCATCAAACAACAATCAACATTAATTGCTTCAGTTGCCCTGGAGACATGCAGCTGTGCCCCAATATGAACTAATAATATTTCTAGCTCACAGTCATAAATACCAGGTCACTGTCATCTGCATGATCTGAAATCTAATGTATATGAAGAATGTATGAAATAAATCAACATCTCTGTCTCTCCCTGCAGTCTTCACTCTGTGTTTTCCCATCATCTTCTTCGTGGGGCTGCTGCCACAAGTCAACACATTCGTCATGTACCTCTTCGAGCAGCTGGACATCCATGTGTTCGGGGGCAACGGTGAGCGACTTGTAGACACACAACTCCTCTGCAGCTGTGACTCTGACCTCTACAGGACGAGACAATACAGCCTCGCCTTATATATTACGATGTGGCAGGCCTTCATAAGAGTGCTGATTTGCATTCTGCCTGGCCCCGGTGCCTGTCAGGTTGAGTGGTCTCGTTGCTGACAATCCCTCTCTGTGTTCCCCGCAGCCTGCACAAGCCTTCTGTCAGCGCTGTACAGCATCCTGCGCAGCATCGTCACCGTCGCTCTGCTTTACGGCTTCTGCTACGGAGCTCTGAAGGTGAGAACAAAGATGCAGTGTAATTAACTAGATATCATTCAGCTGTAATTTAAAAAGTAAGATTATGACAGCAATCTCAAAGAAGTACACTATAAAATCTTGTCCCCTACAACCATCACTGCACATAAATTATAAATTACCTTTACATTATAGCATATATAGCATATAAATGAAGGTATCTGAATACCCCCTCAGTGTTGCTGCTTTAATGATGTGATTTTAATTCCCTTCATCTGTTGCTCGTTTGAGTGACCCCAACAGTTTATTATCCAACATATTAGGTCATGAACAGCATCATCATATAAAACCTGCATTATCTGGTAGCTTCAGCTGCAAGTTTATGATATGTGGATGCAAATAAAAGCTCAGATATTCAAGCTTTTATAGGTAGTGATTATCGATGACTGTTCTTCTGTGAGGCTGTATTAGCACTCAGCTGTACGCTAAGTTAAATGCTAATGTAAGCATGCTAAGATGCTGATGTAAAGCAGGTATAATGTTCACCCTGTTCACCATGTTAAGAGTGGTCATATGTTAACAGTACATTATTAACACAAAACTGAAAAGTACCGAGGCTGATGGGGATGTCATTAAGTGGTCATAAGTGAAATATTTGGACACATTAAAACTTTGTTCTGTTGATGGCACCAGATGAAAAGCTAAAGTCTTATGGTATCTTCATTTTGTATAGCATATAAAAGCATTTTTAGTGTGTGAATATTTGCAGTGATTCTTTGGGAACTAACCACTGATCCTTAACATGCATGACACACTCCTGCATTCATTGTAGTTATAATAAAATGTTAATACTAAATATATTCAAACTTTATCGTTCTCTGTCTCAGGAGTCCTGGGAGCCTCATCACATCCCAGTGTTATTTTCTGTGTTCTGCGGCCTCTTGGTGGCAGTGTCTTACCACCTGAGCCGACAAAGCAGTGACCCTTCTGTCCTCATGTAAGTTTCATAACCAACCTCGATAGTCCTAGAAAGTATTCACAGTATGTTGAGTTGTGGTGACCTGCAATATTTGTCTTAGCGTGTCCTAATAATCTGGCACTGATGGCACATATGTGGTGAACTCATGTAATCTGACACATAAAACAGGCAAAACAGATCAAGTTTTTTCCATTACCTGCTTGACCCACGTCTGCTACAGTCAAATTCATATTAATGAATAATCTGTGACATATATATACAATATGCTGCAGATTATCTCAGATTTCCGAAAGCATTTGAAAAATGCTGATTATAAATTCCTTCTGTGATGAATCAGAGAGAAACCCTGAGGAGATTCATGGTATTTAAAGAAGCTAATATATTTGCCTCCTGCGTTACAGCTCGCTGATACAGTCCAAGATTTTGCCCAATTTAAAAGACAAGAACCCAGAAGACCCTCTGTCAGAAGTACAGGACCCTCTACCTGAGAAGCTCAGAGCCTCAGTGGTGAGTTGACCTTCATCATTTACCTCATTAAAGCCAGGGCAGGGTTTAGTTTTTAGTTTTTCTGGAACTAAATGTCAGCCCTACATGTGCATTTGTTAAAGCTGTTCATGTCTCTTAAAGTTTTTTTTTCTTCTTTATGTCTAATGCCATCCCCAATGTGTGCTACTGAATGTGCAGAATGAGCGTCTGCAGTCTGACCTGATTGTCTGTGTGGTCATCGCTGTCCTCTACTTCGCCATCCACGTCAGCACAGTGTTCATTGCACTGCAGGTAAAGTAAATATTTTCTGACCATTAAAAGGCAGATTTCTGTTTTTTCTTATGTAAACTTCCTGTCATCTTTTATTGATTCAACACTTTAGAAAACAAAAGGTTAAATGTGTCTGCCGCTTTGGGGAATAAAAAAAATGATTGTGTAAAAGGATTCATTTGTACTGTCTGTGTTCCTTCAGCCTTACCTCAGTTATGTCCTGTATGCACTGTTGGGGACGGTGGGGCTGCTCACCCACTACCTGCTGCCTCAAGTCCGCAAACAGCTGCCCTGGTACTGCTTCTCTCACCCTCTGCTCAAAACTAAGGAGTACTATCAGTTTGAAGTCAGGGGTAAGTGAACTGTACCACATATGGCATCACATATCATTGCACTTAATGTTTAGAGAAGCAAACAATATATATTCAATATTTCAATATTTCAATATTTCATGTCAGTTGGTAACATAAGCACAGAAGATTTTGTTTTTGGATTCTTATGGATAGTCTTGTCCACTTAAAGTGTGCTGAGTCTCTGCTACACTGTTAATTTTCTTCACCCGTCTCTCGTCAGATGCGGCTCACGTAATGTGGTTTGAAAAGCTTCATGTGTGGCTGCTGTTTGTGGAGAAGAACGTCCTCTATCCTCTTGTCATCCTTAACGAGCTGAGCCGCAGCGCCAGAGAGCTCGCCAGTCCAAAGAGACTTGACACAGAGTGAGAAAGCTTACTGCAACATAGAATTTATAACTTAATCCTAATAGTCCTTTTACTCCTGTATTTCAAACTGAAATTTTAACTCTAGTCATGGCTCATCTCTATATTTACTTTACCAAAATGCCTTCCAGGGTCGGCGCTCTGATGATCACGGTGGCAGGCCTGAAGCTGCTTCGTTCCTCCTACAGCAGTCCCACCTACCAGTATGTGACCATCCTCTTCACTGTCCTCTTCTTCACCTTCGACTACCGCCATCTGTCTGAAACGCTGCTGCTCGACCTCTTCCTCATGTCCATCGTTTTCAGCAAGGTGAGAGGAATATTTGATGAGCTGGACAACTGTTCTGTACATTCATTCTGTACATCATGCATATATTTAATGTCATCTTGAATATTTAATGTAAATAATTTATACTGCCCAGTTATTTTTGTACTGGTCAGGTCAATGTATTTTTATTACGCAATCAAAATATTGTGTACTTAAAGGCTTTATGCAGCTGTTGTTATGCTGTTATCTGTACTGAAGTTTCTTTTTGTTGTACTGTATCTTTTTATGTTTTGTTTTTACAGATGTGGGAGCTGTTCTACAAGCTGCACTTTGTCTACACCTACATCGCCCCCTGGCAGATCACATGGGGCTCAGCCTTCCACGCCTTTGCTCAACCCTTTGCTGTGCCTCGTATCCTTTCACTGCCGTCTTTTATCAACACACACGCTAAACACTGAGTCACCAGTTTCTTAAGCAGACCTGCACAACAGCAGCACTGCAGTAAATACTGTGCTTATGAACCTAATCGTGTTTTGGTTGATCACTTCTTCAAAACATGGACAGGAGATGCTACGTATAACAAAACACACATATTTTTTCCCACTGATCCTTAACCTGATCTCCTCCAGACTCTGCCATGCTGTTTGTCCAGGCTGCAGTGTCGGCAATCTTCTCCACTCCCCTCAACCCCTTCCTGGGCAGTGCCATCTTCATCACCTCCTACGTCCGTCCCGTCAAGTTCTGGGAGAGAGATTACAAGTAGGAAAAATACTTTTAAATGTTATATGTTCAAATCTTGAACCGTCTCTGTGAATGTGCTTCTGAAATGTTTTCAATCTTTCCTGTTTGCAGCACCAAGAGAGTCGATCACTCCAACACTCGTCTGGCCTCTCAGCTGGACAGAAATCCAGGTGAGCACATAATTTTCCCTTTAGAGTTTGGTTTGGTAGCACAAATGACCTGATTTAGCTGCTCTGCACTCCTATATACTTACTTAAGTGGATAGTGAGACATGTTGCTGATAAATTTAATTTACACAAATTGGGAGATCCTACACACTTCTCCAAGTTGTACTTTATGATTTGGTTCAAAAGAGGAAGTGTGTTTTTACAATAAACTATATAAATCCTCATTATATTGCAGTGATACTAATTGTTATACTAATGTTATGTTATGCTAACCTTCCAGCTCATTTTTTTTTCTAAATCACATCTTTCCCTCTTCAGGCTCCGATGACAACAATTTGAACTCAATCTTCTACGAACACCTGACCCGCTCCCTGCAGCACAGCCTATGTGGAGACCTCCTCCTGGGCCGATGGGGAAACTTCAGCACCGGGGACTGCTTCATCCTGGCCTCCGACTACCTGAATGCTTTGGTGCATCTCATTGAGATCGGCAACGGCCTGGTCACTTTTCAGCTCCGAGGGCTGGAGTTCAGAGGTAAGAAGAAGCTCCATGTGTGGCACAGATAGATGAACACATTACTAAACATGTCATGAGTTTGGTTAAAACTACTGAATACATGCGTATTCAGACATGTCGGTAAACTATTCAAGAAGGAGTGCAGGCATCATGGAAAAGGAAGGGTCTGTGATGATGTTATACTTCACTGTTTCATACAACTGGATGGTTTCAAACTATAAGCAAAGACACTCCTTAAGCTTTAATGTTGTAATCCAGTTTAGTAAATCAGCGAAGCCTTCAGGTATGTTTCAGGTGTCAGGAGATGTGTCATATCACTCGGTGGTCAGTGGGGGTAAATATTTAATAACAACTAATCTCTACGTAAGTAGTTTGTGTGGCCCGATCACTTTTAATTTAGTGTTGTGTAAACTCCCCAAATGTTATAACACTTTTGAAAAGCTGGTCTAACCGGCTCCGGGTGTATGTGGGTTTACTTAACAACTTTAAAGTATTTTAAAAAATCAAGTCAACATGCTGTTCTTTTCAGTGACATCCAGCTTCAGTCTCCAAATCATATTTACACAGATAAAACCGCCAACACCTATTTTTCCAAGCAGGTTAAACTAACTCCCTTCCCAAATTATTAGAAAAATATTTGACCTCGTTCATTAACCAGTTTCTCTGCATCTCCATTTGTCACATGAGCATTCCAGCATATTAGCCCAGGCATGCTTTATCTTCCTGTGCATGCTTTATCAGCACGGCTTCAGCCAGCGGTGTTCTGCTGTACAACAACAAACCTGCTGAAACAGAGCTCATGTGACACACTGTGAACGTTCTACAGAATTGGAGACACTCCTTAGGGCATGACACTCAGCCCCTCTCTGTCAGCAACTTCTCCAGATTTACTGTTGAAAATATCATCAATTTTTTACAACGTCTTTTTATCTTTATGCGTGCCACCATTGCTATTAAACCAGTTTACGTACAGTATGTGAGATTCAAACAGGTCAGTGGGGAGGTTTTCTTTCTGTTTTGCTGTAGTTGCTGTAGACAGAAATTTGATAAATTGTAATCTGATTTGTAATCTGACTTTGTGTTTTTTCTAGTATTCAGAATCTGTTGATTTCCTCTTCACAGGAACTTACTGTCAGCAGAGAGAAGTGGAGGCCATCACTGAGGGGGTGGAGGAAGATGAGGGATGCTGTTGCTGCGAGCCAGGCCACCTCCCTCACATCCTGTCCTTCAACGCTGCCTTCGGACAGCGCTGGCTGGCCTGGGAGGTGCTCGTCACCAAATACGTGCTGGAGGGCTACAGCATCACGGATAACAGCGCCGCCTCCATGCTGCAGGTGTTCGATCTGCGACGCATCCTGACCACCTACTATGTCAAGGTCAGTGGGATGTGGCTGGACTAATAAAAAGGAGGTGAAGCTTTTATAAAATACAATTTATAAATGATTCATGAATGCATCTTCCCTTCCTGGTCTCAGGGTATCATCTACTACGTGATTGCTTCGCCCAAACTGGAAGAGTGGCTGGGTAATGAGACCATGAAAGACGGCCTGCGGGGCTGTGGAGAGAGGAACTATGTCGACCTGGATCCCACCTTCAATCCCAACATCGACGAGGACTATGACCACCGACTCGCGGGCATCTCCAGGGACAGTTTCTGTGGCGTCTACCTGGGCTGGATCCAGTACTGCAACTCTCGAAGGGCCAAGGTAATGATGGACCACGTGACAACAGGGAGGCTGTGGATCAGGGTGTTTGTAACTGACACGGAAACACACACTTTTTGACCGCTTAGATAAAGTTAATATGTGCTGTATGAATAAAATATGTGAAAATGTCTTTGACACCACTGGTCCAATTTTCATAAAAATATTTGCGCCGTTCTTTTAAAAAGATACACAAAGACAGACTTCACAATTCATGCTCAAAATTCAAATAGATTTTAATCAAACTGAAGGGATTATGGGTCTTGTTACTTCCCTAAGGGGTGCTGTATTTGCGTCATTCGTTGTCAGATGACGTCTTGATAACTGAAGAAAAGGGGAAAAAATGCATGTTCTTAATACTTTTGTAAATCTTGGCAGCAAATGGGGATTTGAGTTTTCACGGCTCTTCCTGTGTCTCTGCTTTGTTTCATAGCCACTGGACAGCGAGAAGGACTCGGCTCTGGTGTTGCTCTGCTTTGGGCTGTGTGTGCTGGGGAGGAGAGCTCTGGGGACAGCAGCCCATCATATGTCCAGGTTAATCATCTTTATTATCATAAGTTAAGCTTTTATAGTGCTTCAAGGGAGGTCACTAATGTAGGTCAAAGAAACAGCAACAAGAATTTTCTGGGATGTATATGTTTTGATGTTTCCTTTAAGAATAAAGAGGCGCATATTTTCTTTCCTTCTTTCTAGTCTGTCTGTGCTTTGGACAAACTGCTTTTTAAACATAGTGAGTAGTGACCAAACGTGTGTCCTTAATATCTTTCCATCACAGCAATCTTGAGTCTTTCCTTTATGGACTTCATGCATTATTCAAGGGAGATTTCCGGATCTCGTCTGTGCGAGACGAGTGGATCTTCGCAGACATGGAACTGCTCAGGAAAGTTGTGGTGCCTGGAATCCGAATGTCTCTCAAATTACATCAGGTGAGGCGCCGCCGGTGTCTTGTTGTTGAGGCTGCATCAAACTGCCTTTAACTGCATCCTCAGGGTTAAATTTCATCTGTAACAAAATGTTGTCGCACTTGTTCCTTCAGGACCACTTTACGTCCCCCGACGAGTACGACGAGCCGGCGGTTCTTTTCGAAGCCATCTCCACCCACCAGCAGAACCTGGTCATCGCTCACGAGGGCGACCCCGCCTGGAGGAGCGCCGTGCTCTCCAACGCGCCGTCACTCCTCGCCCTGCGCCACGTCCTCGACGAAGGAACCAACGAGTACAAAATCATCATGCTCAATCGGCGATACCTCAGCTTCCGTGTCATTAAGGTGAGAAATGCAGGAGATTAGTCCTTGATTCTTTTGGGGGGGGGTTTCCCAAAAGCAGTACTTCATGAGTCTCCTTCACGCTGCAGGTGAACAAAGAATGTGTGCGAGGCCTTTGGGCAGGGCAGCAGCAGGAGCTGGTGTTCCTGAGAAACAGAAACCCGGAGCGCGGCAGCATTCAGAACGCCAAGCAGGCTCTGCGAAACATGATCAATTCCTCTTGTGACCAGCCCATCGGATATCCCATCTATGTGTCTCCGCTGACCACCTCCTACTGCAACTCGCACCCCCAGCTCGGACACATCCTGGGAGGCCCCATCAGCATCGGGAATATCCGAAACTTTGTCGTCAGCACCTGGCACAGGTTCGTTGCTCTTTTTACTCCAGTGTGGTCCTCGTAAAAACACAAACTCTGTTGTAAATGTAGTAAAATAATACTTTCATACTCAGTTGTACCACTTTGTGACCTGTTATTTTCCTCTTTCTTTTTCTCTGTGTTTCTCTGGTTTACTAATAGATGAAATTCAAATGTTGTTTTCTAGGTTACGGAAAGGCTGTGGTGCCGGCTGTAACAGCGGGGGGAATATTGAGGACTCGGATGCAGGGGGGTTGTCCTGTGGCAGCGGGAACGGGACCGGGGGCGACTCTCAGCAGAGCTCAGTGTCGCAGGGTGGAACCTCTGGACCGGCCCCCTCCCACTCGTACCAGCCGCACACTCTGGGTGAGAACTGACAGCCACTGATACTGTGAATACCATGGCTGCATTGTGTAATGGGAAATGTAGCATCCAGCAGTTTTGGAGCTTTACCTATATCAGGGACTAAAATGAAGCGCATTAAAGTCCCCAATTTTTTCTAAGGTTTCATCACTAGATCACTGAGTTCTCCTTTAACTCTACATGGTCTGTCCTCCCGTGTTCAGGCACCAGTCAGAGCTCCCAGTCTGTTCAGTCGGGTTTGGTACGACACTCTCCTGCGCGGGCTTCTGTTGCCAGCCAGTCATCGTCCTATCGCTACAGCAGCAGCCGTCACTCCTCCCTGCGCACCTCCACCACAGGCCTGGAGCCCTGCCGACGCTCCTCCACCAGCCAGCTGTCTCTACGCACTCTCCCCACCTCCCTGCAGCTCCGGCTGGGCTCCACCTCTGATCCCGCCGGCCCCTCCGCCTCCCTCTCCAGCCACAGCATCCCTCCCTGCAAACGCCACACGCTGGTGGGCCTCCTGGGCAACGACGGCCTGTGCAGCACCGTGACCGACCCCCTCAGCCAGCATCATCACCATCACCACCACCCGCAGCAACACAACCCCGCCGTCTCCACCGTACGCAGAGACGACATCTCCTACAGAGTGCAGGTTTGTCGACATCATGTGAAAAAAAATAATTGGGAATGAAATCAACAAAAAGAGCACTGGCACAGTTAGCAAGTGAAATGTAGCAGTTTCAGTGTCACACGTTAATCCACAAACTGAAAAATGTGCCAGAGAGTTTTTAGTGTTTCAGTCTGTATTCATTCTGCCTGTCTTAAACCTTAAACCAACCTACTGTGATATTAAAACCAGCAGCAGCACTGTGACTGCAAAACATGGGTTTAATTTATAATAACTAATCTGAATGTAAAACATATTTAACCTTATTCACATTGTTAAATTGTTAAAAAAGTTATATGACTTAAATGATTAAGTATAATAAGTCACCAACATTATCTTCATAAACATGTTGAAATGCAGCAAAGGAGCTAAAATGGCCTTTGACTCTGTCTTATTATACATATAATTAAAATATAAGCCATTTTAAAGCATGTCATCCTCTTAAAGCTCTATAATTATATTAGTGCTTTACTGAAATGGTGATCTGTTAGAAGAAGCAGAACATTTGCTCTGTTCTGCTGTCTCAGTTGTGTGTCATCCCTCTTAGTTCCTCAATTCATCTCTCCTTCTGTGACTTCAAGCTGTCAATTAAATGCAAAAAGGAGAGAAAAAAATGTATTATTATCATTATTTTTGTGGCCTGCTTCCTTTTTACAAGACAGTTTACAGAGGAGATTAATGCAGAAAACATGGAGAGGAGGTGGTATGACATGCAGGAAAGGTCCCTGTTGTGAATCGAATGTCTTTGTATAGTAGTGTCACGCACACCTCAGAATTTGTTTTTGTAAAATATACTTGCTGTCATCTGTCATCTCTTTGAGTGACGACCCTCAGTCCTGCCCTGGTGTTTGTCTAATTTCACGTCTGTCGCTCAGATCGTGGACGTCGGTCACGTGCTGGAAACCATCAACTTGTCGAAGAGGAAGGAGCTGCAGTGGCCCGACGAGACGATGAGACTGAGGGCAGGACGGACCTGCTGGAGGGACTGGAGCCCCTCAGAGGGCATGGAAGGACATGTGAGTCTTCACCTTCAACACAATACACAGAAAAAAATCAAAGTTATAGACGAGGAAACGTGATCTGTCATAATGCTGCTGCTGACTGACTCTGATGTGTTTTTGCTACTTATCTTGTTTGTGCTTGTGCTCTATTTTCTGGCCTGTAATCCCCAACACGACCGGCTTGCTTTGTAATGACTGTTTCAAATTTGATCGGTTGCTTCCTTTCACAATGCCGCCTCCTCTGTTGCCCTCTGCAGGTGATTCACCGGTGGGTGCCTTGTAGCCGTGACCCAACCACTCGCTCCCATATCGACAAGACCATCCTGCTGGTACAGGTGGAAGATAAGCTAGTGCCCATTATAGAGACTGGGGTCATTGAGTTGGGTGCAGAGGTTTGAGACGAGCGAACGCACGCGCACACACGTCGCACTAAGCCAGACCCTCCCTGGCTGTCAGCAGGACGCGGGTACCTGCAGACAAACAGGAAACGGGAGCTCTCCCCCCTCCCCTGTTTCTTATCGCTGAGGGGGAAAGGAAGCCAGGGAATAGTGCAAGCAGAGGCAGAGCATCCGTTCATCCGAGATCCTTTACCGCATCCACACACGCCCACAGTATCTGCCTTGCTTTGCGTCTCAGAAATGCTGCATGACGGTAAACAACCCTTAAGTTAAGTTAGTTCTCGCTACTGGTAATTAATTTCTATGCATTTCATCGACTATTTCGTTGGCAATTCTGACAAAGCTGACTGTAAAGAGATTTTTTTTTCTTTGTGTGTGTGTGTTTTGATTGTCTTTAAATAATTTGCCAAAATCAGCCTGGTATTGAGTGTCTGCCATGGTGAAAGCTTTCTTTTTTTTGTTTGTTTGTTTGTTTGTTTCTTCTGCTGCCAAGACGACAGAGAAAGTTGTGGTGCAGAACAGATTGCAGTCAGACGGTGACTTGACGGTGCTGTGCTCGACACACTCCTCTGTTTCATTGTTGTCATTCCCTCTTGGATTACTTTGAAATTTGCAAGATTACTTTGCGCAAAGAAAAAAAAAAAAAACTTGCACTATAATTTTTTGTTTTTTATTTACAGTGATGCACTACACTCTTTAGATAATATCACACTTTATTTATTACAGACTCTGAATGGCCATGGTTACCGATGCCTTGGGAATGAAAAAAATGCAATCGTCATTCTGTTTTCAGCCATTTTTATTTTACTATTTTATGTTTGATAAACTTGAAAATAACTTTTTACTGTATATGATTCTATCTATATATATATATATATATCTATATATATATATATATATTTACACAAATATATATATATAATGTCAATGTATAAAAGATTTTGTTTTCAATATTTATTACTGTGAACATGGTATTTACACTTTGTTACATCTTCTTTGTTTTTTCATTTTGAGACAAAGGTTAATGTATTAAGGACCATTGGTTGAAAACAAGATGCCGAATTTTTGATGGACTGTTTCACTATTTAACTTAATTCTTTTCTATATGGAGAAATAAAAGTTTGATTTATTGCTGACATCTTTAATTCGCCTCCTCTGATTGTTTATGTGTAGTTTTAATCTCAGAATTAAACATGCTAAATTTTAAAAAATGCACACATCACTAAACACTGAGCTCATTCGTCAGCTGGACCGAGACTGAGGCAAAGTTTATGGAACTTGTGATTAGCAGGTGCCATGAAGTGATAGCGGATTTTATGGGTTCCCAGCTGTGGTTTATAATATATTTTATGACAGAGTGAATCATATGACATTTCTTTACTGTGCCCGTTTTAAATGGTTATAAGGAATTGTGTAACATCCTAAAAAATTAGTGCCATACCCTTTCAGTCTGTGAAGCTGGCATTTATATACAGTCCAGATTCTTGCATCTTTACCATTTTATGTTTTTTTTCTGTTATTTTTTGCATCTTATAGTTTATATTAACTGTGGTTTCCAACAAAATCTGAACCCATTACCGGAGTCTATCACACTCCACATATATATTTGAACTGCTGTGGTTAAAGTCACCACAACAGCTTTATTATATTCATTTCACCATCCTGCTGTAAAATACTAAGTACCAGAGCACCAGAAGTGATTAATCTGTGGCTGAAAATAGTTCCAAACAAATGCACCATTTACTCCAGTGTGACTAATGTGACTAATGTTTCCTAAAAACCACAGTGCCTGCTCTTTTAAAATCCCTCAGTAGAAACGGATGGGATTAGCTCGGATTTCCACAAACAGGTCGGGAAAGTCAGACAGTAAAGAACAATCTCTTGTGGGATTTCTTCACAATAAGATGAAATAATGCTGATCTGTGTAACAACTGACTGGCGGAAGAAGTATTCAGTATTCTTAAGTCAAAGTAGCAACGGCACACTGTGAAAAAAATAAAATACTCCATTACATGTAAAGTTACATCACTCAAAAGGTTACTTGTGTAAAATTACAAAAGTAGTCTGCAAAATATACTTAAAGAATCAAAAGTAAAAGTGCTCACCATAGAGACAAAAGGCTCCTTGATGGTGCTATATTACAAGTGAAAAGATATTATTATATTATTAGTATTATCAGTAAAAAGTATCATACAGAGTGATGCTTGTCAATGTAGAGCCTATTTTTGGCTATTTTATATACTATTGGGTTGATTTTTACAGCACTCCGTCATATGATATAAGCATATCATTTGTTTGTTTTTGTATCTTAAAAGTAACATAACTATAAACAACCAACAATGTAAGAAGTACTCAGATTTCTGACTTAAGTCAAAGTAGCACAACTACGGTGTACAAATACTCTGTGACAAGTAAAAGTTAGGATAATTAAAGTGCCAGATATAAAAACATTTACTGTGCTGAATGTCACATTTCAGAAACTAGAATCTAATGTAGCAGGTGTTGAGGGCAGAGCTCATTTTAATACTTTAAATACTGACAGATACTGTAGCCTGTGGATTAACCCCCATACTTTAGATTTTAATGGTTGATTATATTTTACATTTTGATTTCGATTTTTGATTTACATTTTGTACTGTTAATTTTCAAATTAACACTATGGTTACCTACCATACATACTTACCTATGGTAAGTATGTAACGGCATGAAAACACAAATATTTGTCTCTGAGATGTTGACAAGTAGAAGTATTAAGTAGCAGAAAGTGTAACTGGTCAAGTAAAGTTAAAATAGCATACAGTCATGTATACATGCACATGGTGTACACAATCATAGAGCCCATGTACATCAATGTCTATTTCTTTGCACATACATAATTTATAACTTACAGAAATGTTTTTGTTCTATTTTTGTCATTAGTAGTTTTTTTTAATATATGCATTTATTTGTTCTGCTTCGTATTCTGTTTTGATTTCTGATACTATTCAGTGGAAATACACAGAAGTGTCTGTTCCAGAGTGATGTCAGTGAAGATGACATATTTGTTTTTTTAACAATAAACCTTTGATGTTTTAAATCAGGTCTTGTTTTCTCGGAAATGTCAGTGAGGTGATGATGTGACAGATAAACCAGCCTGTGTAGTTTTTCCCTTTAAAAACAGTCCAGCTCAGACATGATGTTTCTCCTCCACCGTGTGACTCCTCACAGCGAGGCCACGCCCCCTCCGCGCCCTCTGATTGGCTGCTGCGAGAGAATTCTCCTCATCGCTTCCTGTCGACGTCACGTATATAAACGTCTCTCTGGCGACCGGTCGGCTACTCCTCCTGAAAACAGCACAACAGAGAAAAGGTAAGAAAAAAAACACACATAAAACATTTGTTAAACTATTTTTAACGCTGTCAGAATCCATTAGAGTGATTATAACAGCTTTCTCGCTTGTTTTGTTGTGTTGTTTTGTTAGCCTGCTGTGCTAACTCGCCCTCAGTGCATCATGTGACAAACAGGCAGTCAGGTGTTTCTGTTGTTTTCTTCTCACCTGTCGTGTTTTTTTTCCGTGTCTCACAGCCCGAAAACTGAGTCAGGACGTCTCGTTTTAAGTGTTCCTGGTCTGTCCTCCGTGCAAGTCATGTTTAAGCCGGTCTTGGTCGCCCTGCTCGGCCTGAGCGTCGGGCTGGTGAGCGGGTTCCCCAGCGAGCAGCCGGAGGGGGGCAAGAACTGGGTGGTGATCGTGGCTGGATCCAATGGCTGGTACAACTACAGACACCAGGTGAGACTGTGCTTTATTTATTATGTTATTTATAACAAATCTACAGTACTATTATCACAGACACCAGGTGAGACTGTGCTTTAGATATGTTATTTATTAGAAATCTATAATATTATCTCAGGTGAGACCAGCTTGTGTTTATATATGTTCTTTATTAGAAATCTGCAGTATTATAACTGTAGATATCAGGCGAGTCTGTCATTTATACATGTATTTTATTTATTAGAAATCTAAAATATTATTATCACAGTCATCAGGTGAGACCAGCTTTTGTTTATTTATGTTATTTATTAGAAATTTGCAGTGTTGTAACAATAGATTTGCCTTTATACATGTAAGTTATACATTGCAAATCTCATAGACCAGGTGAGACAGTCCTTTAGACGTGTATTTTACTTAGTTTAGTTAGAAAACTGCAGTATTATAATCACAGTCACCATGTGAGATCAGTCTTCATTTATATGACATATTTAGTTGAAATCTACAGTGTTACAAATATAGATGCAAGGTGACATCAGCTTTTATTTATAATGTTATTCATAAGAAATCTGCAGTGTTATAACTGCAGTGTTTTGAGATAACGGGTGAGATTATATATGTACCTTATTTATTACAAATCTAGTGTTTTAATTACAGATGCAAGTTGATATGTTATTTGTGAGAAAGAAACTGTTGTAACTGGCTCGAACTACAGACTCCAGGTGAGATCACCTTTTATTTAGATATATTATTTATAAGAAATCTGCAGTGTTGCAGCAGCAGTGGGGATAGTGTGACAGCAGGAGGCACAAGTAAGAAAAAACATTGTACAAACAGTATAAATAAAGACAATATTATATATCGCACATGATAAATGTTCAGTTTTGGTGCGTTTTGGTCGACTGTGAGCAGAGCAGGTGGACAAACTACATGAAACTGTTGCACACCTTATCAAGTGCAAACAGACTCATTGTTTTCTGATAAGTCATACCACTACCCCTTTCTGTGCAAGCTCTCCCAGAGTATTCACAGCCTCTTAAAAGCATGAGATCGATTGTGATAGTGATGATTTATTTATTAAAGTTCCTCTCCTTCTCTCTCTCTCTCCTCCAAGGCTGACGCTTGCCATGCCTACCAGATTGTCCACAAGAATGGCATCCCGGATGAGCAGATTGTGGTCATGATGTACGATGACTTGGCACAAAGCGAGGAGTGAGTTGGCCTTTTTTTGTCTCTGTGCATTAGAGATATCTACTTCTTCTTTCCTCTGAGAGTTTGTGTTTTAGTTACTTGTTGACCTTCATTTTCACCCTCTTGTGAAAGTTAGTAGAGCATGCAAACAAAATGTTAGGCTCTGTTATGTCAAACACTGCTCCTAAATGTGGTAAAGCACACAAAAGTTTCAGTTTAACACATGTTTTCTAAACATGTCGTGCGTGGCACGTTTCAGTTTAAAGAAAAGAATTACAGGATATAATAATAATTTCTGATTGAGTCTTATCATTAGAAAGCATCTAATAAAATTATGTCAACTACATGTATTTCTAGGACTGCATCCACTAATGATCTGTGTGGACTGTTAATCTGACATTTATTTTCTAGATTAATTGATTTATCGTTTGGCCAATAAAACATTAGAAAATTGTGAAAAATGTAAATCACGATATGTGATGACCTCATCAGATGTGTTGTGTTATGCAATCAAAGTCAAGTGTGTGGAAAAATAACTCAAACAACTAGTCGATTATAAGAATAGTTTTCTGTCGAACAATTAATCGGCTAATTGTTGCAGCTCAGTATGTTTCACATTACATCATTTTATCTGCAAGTAGTGCTGAACAATAAGTCATTTGACTGATTAATTGATCTACAGGAGACAAATCTGCAGCTGTTATCAGTGTCTAGTCATGTTTGTTTGACCCAGATTTACATGTATGTTAATTTTAATATGTATTTAACACATTGAAACTACAAAATCTGACACATCTAATATTTATGAGCTACTCGATCCAAATATCGGAGGTCCCGGTTTGATTATTGACATATTAGCGAAAGAATAAGACTCCTAAAAAATTGATGTGGAGTGATCCTCTAGAGAGAAGATGTCTCACTCTGTTTAAACTACTACAGTCCACTCAGGGTTGTACAGCGGTGTAACAGAGTGTCTTTCCTGTCTTTAAAACACAGTATAATCTCACACACACATTGGTATTTCTCGTGTCGCTGTGGTATGTCGGAGCAAGGGTGGTTCGTTGTCAGAGCAGCAGCGTTAACAGAGTTACAGAGACCGACTGAGAGGAGTCACAAGGAACTAATTTTAGTGCTCCTTCAGGACTTGGAGTTCAATTACTGACATGGTGACTGAATAGAAGTGCAGCAGTGAAAGCAGATCCAGCAGTTTCAGGTGGAGTTTAGATCACTGTCACACACTGAGAAGGAAACACAGCGACGTCCGACAGTATTGATTGTCCACATCCTCAGGGCGAGTGTTGACTGATGAGTTCACTCTCAGTCAATTACTGGGTATATTTTACTTTGCTGCTGTAGATTATGAATTCTGCTTTGGCGAGACATAGAATTACCCTTTTTAAAGGAAAGAGAGAAAACAGAGTAATCTCCCACTAGTGAACTAGAGCTGCAAACAACAACACACATCACAAGTTGTCAGAGCTTTGAGGTGACTCTTTAAACATCTAAAATAATATTACAAAAGATGTTCACGTTACAATGTCATGGAGCACAGAAAAGCAGCAAATCGTAACTGGAGACATATAGTTTTTCCTTGACAAGTCCTTTTTTTTTTTTAAAACAAATAATCCACTTTCTGACTACGGGGTGTTGCAGATAACTGCTTATTTCCACTGCAGGTTAATTTGATAGTGATAACTGTCTGCACATTTGAGCGTTGACTTACTGAATCGATGTACCTCGACCTAATGTAGGTCAAGTTGTGTAATTTATTGTTTTTATGGCAGTATCGTCCTCTTGTGTGACTGACATGGTTATCAACATGCTTCTGATAACATGGGATCTGTTAATAATTAACTCGTATTAAAACAAAGCAGGCAAGAGTGAAGTTCACATGACTTTCCATACAGACTGTAGAAATCAATGTCCACTTAAACAGACTGCAGAAGCCTTTTCAAGATCAAGTTTCACTAGAAAGTTTTTTTTTTTTATTTTATACAAAGCAATGCCTTGAATTTACAGCTTAGACTAACAATAATTCTTATTGATTAATCTGCTGCTCATTTCAGCAACTAGTTCTCTTTAAATGTCTTGTATTTCCCGTCTTATGGTGGAAAACCCAAACAGATTCAGTTCTCAATCACATCACTCAAAGATGAGTTTCAGCCCCACATGGATTACTGTTAAAGCTTAAAAGAGAGTCTTTGTTGTTGACAGTTGCAGAAAGTGATTCTGTAGTGAAAAGGGGAAAAAACCTGCAGGGCCGTGGTGCTCGTCACCTGATGAGTGAATCATTCATCTGTCACCATGCCACGGTTTTGTTTTGTCAGCCATTTGCACTTCCTCTTGCCAATCTGAATCATGTTTCCCTTTCCAGTAACCCCACCCCGGGAATACTGATCAACAGGCCCAACGGCACAGATGTGTACAAGGGAGTTCTTAAAGACTACACCGGCGATGTGAGTGCAAATATCTGTGCACATCAGAGTGCTTGAATAAACATTTTTCAGAGCTGCCAACATTCAAACAGCTGGTTTTGAGGAGACTTTGAAGCAAACTTTTGGTGTCTCCTGCAGGATGTGACCCCAGAAAACTTCCTGGCGGTGCTGAGAGGAGACTCCTCAAAAGTGAAAGGTGGCTCTGGAAAAGTGTTGAAGAGGCGAGTAATGAAATAAACCCTGAGACCGAGTAGTGTCTCTCTTGGAGAGACGACCCCAAGCATCAGAACTGCACAACATCTGGTTCACTGAGATTTTACTTTTGTTTGCTCTCTTTGTTCTGACAGTGGACCCAACGATCACGTGTTCGTGTACTTCACTGACCACGGGGCGCCTGGTATTCTGGCCTTTCCTAATGATGATGTGAGCACTTTTCTACTTCCTGCTGTCCTGAGTCCTTACTCAAGAATTTACTGTAACACATACACCAGTTGTTAAATGTGAAATATAAACCAGGAACTCTTTTCTTTGTTGTCAAACTTGTTTTGTCAGATAACTAAGTCTCCCAAGTTCAGCAATGTGTATGTTTTTATATTTGCCCTCTGTGTATTGAAAAGACGATTTAAAATCTGATCTGCTTTTTGAGATTTAGTTTTAAAAAATGGTTAATAATACACCGTAAATGAGGGAATAGACTGTGGCATAAAGCAAAGGTCCCAGTTAAAATTGTTGAATTTTTCTTTCCCTTCAGCTCAACGTTAAAGACCTCCAGGACGCCATTCAGTACATGCACGAAAATAAGAAATACAAAAAGGTAAGTAGCAACATGATGCATTTTCTTTATGTTTATATGTACATACATGTCCCACAGTATGTAGGTCAGTGATAAACGCCAGTCAGGTGATGAAGAAGATGAGCTGGAAGATGAGATCATTAAACTTGTTTTTATGTATTTCCCTGCGTCACACAGATGGTTTTCTACATTGAGGCGTGTGAGTCCGGATCAATGATGAACCACCTGCCTGCAAACATCGATGGTCAGTTGAACTTTGTCTTTTTTTCTTCTTCCTGGAAAGTGAATCTGATGAGGTAATGACGCTGCAGAGATCAATAAAAGCTGTCAGTCGATGAACCACTTTCAACCCTCGAGAACATGAACTTGACTTTTCCTCGTGACCGTGAGACTTCGCCTACATTTGACAACAACAGAAGCAATATAAGCTCATGTGATTCATGTTAAGACTTTTACTTTAGTTGTCATGTCCCTCATCGCTGCGTAGACCAGACTGAGCTCAGGACGGCCGTTTGTGGACTTTAGTTTAGTTCTCTGTTGTGTCTAGTGAATCACTAAGCTCAGCATTATGGCCTGTGGTAATTTGTAAAGCCTCGCCGCTCTGTCATGTGCTCGGCCTCATGTGACAAACATAAGACGACATAGACAGGACATGAATGAAGGTCCTGGTTTTTATTGTTTTAAACTAAAGTCAGTTTTAAACACTTCCACTTCTGAAGAATGTGAGATAATTAAACTCCAAATTTTGATTTCCTGCAACATATTCACTCTTAATCTTGCGTCTGAGTGAGTTCACAAACTGCCCTTTAACGCCTCTTGTTTCTGAAGCTGTCTAACAGACTTGTGAGTCACGTTTTGGTCGACCTACTGGAAAACTGCTCATTTTCTAATAAACTCTCGCTCAGCATAACATGAGACCGTCTGTGTTTTTCAGTGTACGCCACCACAGCAGCCAACCCTCACGAGTCGTCTTACGCCTGCTACTACGACGAGAAGAGGGACACCTACCTGGGAGACTGGTACAGCGTCAACTGGATGGAGGACTCGGATGTGGTGCGTGACGTTTCTGAATCACAATACTTTACTACACAAAGTTAAAAAATGAAATGAAAAAGTCACATTTTCCCAGTAATAATCTTTCATCTTTCTCCCACTTAATCATTACAACACTAACGACATACACAATTGATTTCTTGTGACACCTTCACAATAAAGGCCACCCAGTATTTAATGTTTTTGTGATACTGCATATAAATAGTGTTGCTGACAAAAATTTATAAGTTAACACAAAAACTTTTGACTGCAATAAGTGTGAGGAAAGTTGACATTAATTTAAAAAAAACATTTTTCAATTTCACTTTGATTCAATCACAGTCACTTTGATTGTTTACAGTATAGCCTGCCTTATCTTTCATCTCTGATCTTTTTAAATATTTCACTTTCTTTTATCAATTGCACTTTGATCGATACGCATTCATCTGACATTTGATTTGCTTAATCATCAAACGTGCAACTCCTTTCACTGTTTACATTCAAATTAGCAGCCTATAAGACCTAAAACTAGATATTCAGATACCTTCAGCAAGATCAGCTCAACTGATTTCTTTCTTTTGTCTTCACGTTCTTTTGATACTTCAGCTCCATCTGACACTTGAGCTGCTTTTCCATTGCGTTTTTAGATTTTAGACAGTGTTAGGAAAAGTGTTATGAATTTTCAGGTGGTGAGCAATTTGATTCCCAATAACAACTCGTCTGTATGAAGTCTATTAAAGGTTTATTTGCTGCTTCAACACCTGTTGTCAAAAAGACAGGAAAAGGAAGCGGTGAACCACGTTTCCAGCAACAGTAACAGTAACAGCGGTTTGTTTTTAACCAGCAGAAGAAAACCTGAGTAGTTTCCACAAACAACGATGACACCTGTAAGACAAGTTTCTGTTTTGAACATCCCAAAACCGAAACTTAAACTCCATCAACAGGAAGACCAAAATAAAACAGTTTAATTTATCCATAACAATGCATTTATATTTTCACTAATTATCTTGTTTACATGTTGTGTTGCTGATTTTACGAAGCAGTACAGTTTGTGATGTTTTTTTCTCTCATTTTGTGATTCCAGGAGGACCTGAAAAAAGAAACTTTGCTGAAGCAGTTCAAGATCGTGAAGAGCCACACAAACACCAGCCACGTCCAGCAGTACGGAAACAAGGTGAGACAGTGAATTTATACGGCTGAAGAGGGAAATGTAGAGTTAAAATACAATACGTGACGTTGAGGGTAACTAGCAGCAGTGGTACTGCATTGGCACTTAGTTTGAGTTACTCGCTTTCTTGTAGACGATGGCCCACATGAAGGTGATCGCATTTCAAGGTAACGCCAAGGCAAACGTCCAGCCCGCTCCAATGACCCTGCAGCCGATTGCGGATCCCGATCTGACCCCGAGCCCCGACGTTCCTCTGGCCATCCTCAAGAGAAAGATGATGGCCTCCAATGATATCAGAGTTGCAAGGGGTCTGCTGATGGAGATCAACGTCCACCTCAAGGTAAAGAACGACGAAGCCCTCTTTTATTTCGACCATCTGGCTGTAGAGGACTTTTCAAACACGCACATCAGATTTTACATCAGATTGAGCGTTTATCATGTTATATTTCAGTGTGTTTATACGGTGTTTGCAGATTAGAGAGATGATGGCCGAGACGATGCGACAAGTGGTGGAGAGGGTGACCGGCAGTCAGGAGAAGACCGAGGAGGTCCTCAACGAGAGAGCTGAACTCTCCCAGCATCAGTGCTACAAGGACGCGCTCAACCACTACAAACACAACTGCTTCAACTGGCACAAAACTGAGGTAGAGCTGCACTGAAACATCCCATCCCTGCACGGTTAAACCAGGCCGGCGCTGTTCCTTCCTTCCTTTCTTCCGAATTTAGAAAGTGTTGGTTTTTAACACACTAGTTGATCAGTCACAGTTTTGGCAAGATTCATCTGAAACTGATGGCTGAAACTTACTCACATGCCGAGGGTCTGGTTCTGCTTCAAAAGAGGAAACGCCACATCTGTGTCATGCATTAATTTGCCCATCTGCATTTAGCAGTCTCAAATATGGACAGACAGCAGACAGCAAGTGCATAAAGAGGAAGCTAAGAAATGATGAATGAACCTCAGACAGACGAGATTAAATACAAGGTGATTTTACACTCCTCCATTGTACACTGACCTGCATAAAGACCTGAAGACAGAGGCATGCTGTCCTCTTTACATGTGAGAAAATGATTAAACAGCACGAGTTCCCTTAAATGACTCATGCGTGGCGCTTTACAATAAATCTGTTCACACAAAAATGTTCTTCCAAGTGGCCCATTGTGACGCTGGATGATCTTGTAAGACAGATGTAAACACTCAAGGTGGCTCTAAATCAGAAATGTTTAATGGTCCCTACATATAATGTGATTTAAGATATCAGAAGTAGTTTACAGTTATATTTATGATGAGGAAATGGTGACCTGAGAGTTACACTGGAGGTGTGACTAAAATAGGAAGTTGTATTTACTAGCAGGATATTTTTATTCTTTCTTTATTTATCCCGTCTGTTGGCCCAAAGCTAGTATTTGCCAGGCAGGTGAATGATAAGCTTTTGATTGTAACTTTAGTACAGTAATTTCTGAGGTGCTTTCATGCAGCTGTTTGGGTTTTTTCATATAAATCTTCCCCATTCTCTGGAAGAGTTTGACATTTCAAGTTGGAGCCACTAATACAACAGGGGGAAATCAGCTGTGGTCATTAACATATTAATGCCACAGACCGTGGTGACATTTCTCACACTTGACGACCTCTTGTGTTTCAGTACGAATACGCTCTGAGGCATCTGTTCGCTCTGGTGAACCTGTGTGAGAGAGGATACCCTGCATACAGGTACAGTCTACTTCCCACTTCATAAACCACCTTTTTTTCTGTTTTCTTTGTGGCTTTGTGATTCCTGTTTAGTAGTAAAGGGCAACAACTACAGAGTGTGCTGATTTTCTCTGTTATTGTGTAGTTTTCTGTTACAACTTCTGCTCTTTTTTACACATTTTATTTCATTTAAAACTGATGCAATGATATGTTAAATTATTTGTTGTTAAAAAGACTAATAATAAATAGCAGATTATACAGACTTTTGGAAACTGTCTTAGTGTCGCTGTGATTTTGGATTCACCTCCAGCGTAACTGATCTTCACTGATTAATATACCTTCCAGTAAAAAGCATTTTTCATCAATAATTTATGTGTTTTATCAAGCGAAGGTGCTAAACAATTACTGCATCACATTTCCCACTCTTTGAAAAAGAAGTTATACCACTATAATCTCAAATCTTTTTTGATTTTAAAGAGTTGATTAAAAAAAAACTATCTGAAGATGTCTTCTTCTATGAATTTGTCATTTTCTCATGCTCTGATTCCACCTTTTCAGTCCAGCCAGTCCAGATAGAAAAGTCCTGAAAGTTCTGTCAATTTTTTTTTTTGTTATTTGGTACAGAGATTAATCTTATTTTACTGTTTGATTCTGCAGCATCCTGCTCGCCATGGACTCTGTGTGTCACCTCAGCAAGTAATCAAACTTCTGCTTCCTCCATGTGGGACGAGGACGGAGCTTCACTTTGCACTGCTTAAGAATCAATCTGATGTGGAGTTGACGTTTTTTTTTGTTTTATCAACACACTAACGCCTTTTTTTAACTAATTTTTTTTTCTTTTATCTGAGAATTTTGTTGTGTTTTTAAAAGTGTTTTATGATGAGTTGCACTATGACTGTGAAAGGTTTTGGATGATATTTTACTGCCTCTGATCATTTTTTTAGGACGTAGGATAGATGATGATGATGATGATGACGTGGAATTCATGTCAGTTAATTTCACTTTCAGCTTTATTCGTGGAAAACCTTACATGAATGAATGAATGTTTGATTGACATGTAAAGGACACACCACTCAACAGTGAATGTTTGTTGAACATGGAGATCTTGAAATAAATCTGACCAACCCAAAAAAAAGGACTCATATTTTCAGTGTTTTTACATGTTTTTTATTGTTCCTTGAAGACAAAATGACACATTTTTGGGGTAATAGTCCACGAGTGTATTATTTACACATTAACCAGAGGAAGTCTACAGAAAAGGATTTGTATGGTGTCTACCTAAGCCTGTTTTCCTGGGATTTAAGCAGGCACTTTTCTGCCTGACAGACACTTAGACCCACACAGATCCTCTTTTACCACGAAACACCGTCAGCTTTACAGGGATTTCGGCCTCCCTGTGGGTTTGTTTTAACACCTGATCACATTTTACAGGATATTGCTTACCGCTAGGAGGATTTTAAGGCCTGATCCAACTGGGATTCATAGTTTAAATCTCCTCTTCTGTCTCTATGAAAGAAGCATCACACACAGTTTTGCCTGAACAGATAACTCTGGAAGTGGAAATAGGGATTCACATATAATAAGATTTAATTCAGATTTAAGTAGAAAGTTAATTGAATTTTATGTGTGCTTGTTTTAAATGTGTTTAATCAACATGAAGCACAAAAGAGGCTGATGGGAGGGTTGTTAGCTTTACAGGTATTGATCATAAACTAAAGTATTGGATCAAGTGAAATTTTGACCTGTTGATGTAGAAACATTTAGAAAAAATGTTCATGTGGTCTGTACAGATACTCGTCCACATGATGGCGTCCGCTCACTTTGATCCTGTCTTTTCCTCTAGCGCCACCATGAGGTTCATTTCTATGTTTTTGTGAGTGAACAGCGTCACTCCAACGACTAAAATAATGAAATTGTGACATCTATTGGCGAGATTTGACTTCAGTCTTAAAATCTGAAAAGTGTAATAAAACTGAATTTATGTGGAAGTTCTGTCTTCGGACTTTGATTTGATGAGTGGGTATATTATTCTGTCCTTTCGTTTGATGCCTGATCTTTAATTATTTTACCTGCCTATTTATAATGTTTGCCCAGAATAAATTAATAGTTAATTAATAGTGCACACACCTTTGGGCCTTTATTTTTTCACATGATAAAAATTATTTATTCTTCAACTGACTTTAAATACTGCACATATTTTGCACATTCCTACATAAATCTGTTATATACTACATATTGTCTTTATCTATGTTTCATAGTTATTGTTTTTCCTTGTTTTTTTTCTCTACTTATAATGAGGTTTCTCAAAATGATCATCTTATTTCAAAATGAGAGAAAAGAGAATATTTTATCAAATTACTGGGAAATCTTCAAGAAATATTGTCTTCTTATAACAAAACAACGAGAACTTTTTCTCATTTTGATATACAAATTTAGTTTTTTCGAGGAACTTTCTCATTTCAAATAATGAGAAACTTTCTGGATGTTTTGAGAAACTTTCTCAAATAAAACTTAATCTCTCAAAATAAGTATTTAATTCCTCGAAATAACAAAATATTTAGATGTTTTCCTCATTTTGTTGCTTTCATATCTCAAAATAATGAGAGCATTTAAAATAATAAAACTTCTAAAGTAAAAAATAATTTTGAAAAAATTTAAAATCATATAAAAATATATATAATTACAAATAAAATAAATATCTTCAGTGTTTCTGAGATTACCGGTATGGAGGATTTATCGTAAATTAGATTTATCGTAAAAGCGAAATATAATCAAACGCGCCGCAGCCGCTCCGAATTTTAATCAGGCAGGAGACGCGGACACCTAAACGCCGAGGTCCTCAAAGAGGGAGGCGGCTCGTCAAACCAGGAAGTTAATCTGACGGAAAGCCCGACATGAAAACAACAGAAGGGATTTATTAACAAACAGACGAGCTCCATCTTCATCGGCAGGACGGACACACAGACAGGCGGACAGACGAACAGCTGCGGGGAAAAAGCTCACCTCTGACCTCAGCTGGGTTTTCATCCCGTCCGATAACTTCAACAACTAGATCCGGATCAGGAGACTCAGCTGCTCCCTGAAGGTTGCGCAAGACTGCACTCCATTAAATCTGCTTTTCTTCCTCTTTTTTTTTAATTAAAAAACGCACTCAGCCCCCTTTTTAACATCTCAACATGGGATCAAGAGCCTCCACGTTACTCCGAGAAGAGGAAATCGAGGAAATTAAGAAAGAAACCGGCTGTAAGTTGAACTCATGAGCTGATTCATACTTTTATTTTGACATTCATTGTTAGACAGTACTTAAAGCCAAATGTCTTTTAAATAAAACCTCTAAATCACTAACTATACTTGTAGATACTTCCTACTATTATATATCTGTTTGTATAATACTTATATTTGATATTTTCATTTATTTTATTTTCACATTTCATCTTTTAGACTGTTTTTTTTGTTACTATATCTTGAATTTGAGTCATTTTTACTCGTGTGATTGTCTTTCCACATATTTTAAGTTTTGTTACACTTGCATAACAAATAACATAATAACAAAAAATCTTGAATATAGTATTTTTACAAATGTATTCTTTGTTATTCTTTGATGACTCTTGATTGTATAACTGTGTGAAAGTGCACACACACACACACACACACACACAGGCTGTGGTTATTTTCCTGGTGTTGTAATGAGGCTCAGTATTTATGTGAAAGGTAAGTTTTGCCTGAAGCGTTGGTATTTGTTGTTTTCTTTTGGTTGCATTTAGTAGTAAAATCTTTCTCTCTCTCTCAGTCTCCCACAGCCAGATCACCCGCCTGTACAGCCGCTTCACCAGCCTGGATAAAGGGGAAAACGGCACCCTGAGGTAAGAAATTATTCAAATAAGCACATCAAACTGCAGCCTGATACTGTGGTCATTAGTTTGGTTCATTTAACAGATATTTTACAGGTAACTGGTGGGTGAATTTCTACTTTAAAGGTTATTTAAATCACTTCAAATGTTATAAAATCATCAGGAAATCATTTTCACTTACAGCTTTTTTATTAAATATCTGCAGGTTATTCTTGCTTTATATTACCTCTCTCTATTTCTTTCTCTTTTTACTAGGAAAATATGTGTTTGCACCCATTAACAGGTGCAAAATGATGATGGTTGTAATGGTTATTGTTGTTATTGATTAATCTGCATAGTATTTTCTCAGTTAAACAGTGAAAATGTTCCCAACAATATGAGACTTTGTTTTGTCTGACCAGCAGCCAAATCCCAAAAATATTAAACTTATTACAATGCATGATTTAAAAAAGTGAGAAATCTTTACATTTTAAGCACCTTAAAAACTTTTTTCTGGAAAAATAACTTCCATGACTTGATTGATTATCAGTGATTAATGATTGCTGATTAGTTTTTCTGGTGATTGACGATTGGTTGCCAGTTAGTTTTCTGCCAGTTGACTAATCGCTGCGCCTCTAATGTGACGGTCCTGTAACAGACTTACAGACAAATACTAGAAATAACTATTAACTAAAAAAGAAGCCTTTTAAATAGAACTGAAAAGAGTGTTTTAATAGATTTTTACTGGTCTGGATGTTGTCAGTTTTGAGGATTATTATTAACAATGTTCTTTAAAATTATATCTCAAAATCTCCATTAGGGTGGTGTCACTGTTGGTGTGAGATAAAGGTTTTCAGTCACAGTGTGTCAGCACATCGATGATCCTCAGGAGTTTCACTGATTGATAAAGAAATCCTTTTTGTGGCTTTTTTATCAGGGCGCTGTCAGATTTTAAGTATTCGAGTCCTCGCTGTGACGTTTCTGTGGTTTGTGATTAACACAAGTTCCATCCGCAGTCCGAACAGAACAAGCAATAGGTGAAGAAATAGGTAATGATTTAAGGCTGCTAAAACAGGAATGTGACACTTCTTAGGGTTCAGTGTCTCAAGGTTAAAAAAAAAAAAAACATCTACAGAACTTCTGAAAGACGTCGTGTTTACACATAACACATTTTTGTTTCCAGTTGTTCTTACTCCAGCGCTTCCAGTCGCAGCAAACACTCGGGTACACTGATGTTTCCCAAGGTGACTTCCTTATCGTTCATGAGTTGACACAACAGCGAGATTTCACATGTATATCAGCTGACGGACATCCGGTCCTCCTGATGCATCGAGGAACTTTTTGACATTTACTAGAATTTAGTCAGCTGAAACAAAATTCAGATTTATTTCCTGTCGTATTTTCAGTTTATCTTTTTATATTTGCAGTCAAATCAAGTCTGTTTTTTCGAGGATGAACTTTCATGCTGTGCCTTTTTTAAGCTCTGTGGTAAATAGTTGGTTTACCAAAGATTTTTTAAAAATGTTTTGTTTGTTTTTTTGTTTGAAATGTTGCATTTGAATTTATTTTGATCACATCTCCTCACATCTGCAGTCGAGAGGACTTCCAGAGGATCCCAGAGTTGGCCATCAACCCGCTGGGAGACAGAATCATCAATGCCTTCTTCCCTGAGGGGTGAGTTGTTCCTGTTGGTCTGCTGTCTTTGGAGATCTTGTTGTTGTTTTTTTACCTCCCCCCTGCAGGAGTGTGCATTAAACATTTGACTCACAACCACCACAGAGCTGAGTGAGGCCATCAGGCTTTTCAGTTGTGGCTGCTCGACTGCAGACTTGAGTCTTCTCTGCCAATTCTTTCTGTATGTTTGGCAGCTGTTTGGCTGTTTATCAGTCTGAAAGTTGAAAACCAGATGTTTTCAGATGTATCATTAAAGTCCCAAAAAGTCAGATGTGTAGGCGTCTTAATTCTAGCCGTGGCTCATAATGGTTTTAGCTCTTGTTGCTCTGGTTTTGGCTCGGGAGGAGTTCGGGAATAGAGGTGGAGAGCGGCGGACTCTGTAAGATGGTGTTTGGTTACGACACGGTTGAGTTTTCATTGTGTGTGCAGAAAAAAGGTAATGTGAGCCGGCACAAAGAATCACTGATAGTTTGTGTTGTCCTGGAAGCTGCAGAAGCTTCTTTTTTTCTTTTTTTTTTGCAGTGTAGTTACATTATTCTCTGTCTCTGTTTTTAGAGAGGACCAGGTGAACTTCAGGGGCTTCATGCGGACCCTGGCCCACTTCAGGCCGATCGAGGACAACGAGAAGAACAAGAACGCCGCCACCAGCGAGCCGCTCAACAGCAGGACAAACAAGCTGCTCTGTGAGTGTCGAGCTCGGTCACACGGGCGTGTCTCGGTGGAGCTGGTGACCGGTGTCATGACCATTTACAAGATTTCATGAAGTGAGCTCACTATGTCGGTCATGACTTACACATATTTGTATTTTTTTCCAGTTGCTTTCCGCCTGTATGACCTCGACAGAGATGACAAAATCTCTCGGGACGAGCTGCTGCAGGTGAGGTTTGTCATGTAAATAAGATACTGAGTCAGAGTACAGCTTTATGGAAACAACTTCAGCCATATGGTGATTAATTCGATTTCAAAGATGTCTTTTTTTTTTCTTCGTGGAAATCCATTGTAACTACCTCTCTGAAGTATTTGCCGTTCAGTGTGTGGTTAACAAAGCAACAGATGCTGTTGTGCAATCTGTATGTGAGAACGCACTAAGACTTTGCCCTTGTGCGATAATGATGTGATATCTCGCCTTAACTACGGGTTGATTTTGCCCAGACAGTCTGGTATCCTGTATTTTGGATTCCCTCTGTGTCACTTGTCGTCTCTGTGAAGCCACCTCGGCTTCGGTACCACTGTGTGACCTGTAATTGCCATAAGCTCGGAGGTTAAACGACTCAGACAGATCTCTTGTTTTGCGCAAAACACCTCTGTGTCACCTGCCTCGTGTGATGCACGAGCCTCAAACAACGTCACGAGTAATGTTTGTTCCACTGATTTCCATTTTTACATTCGTGTTGTTACCATTTAACCATGGTAACCACAAATGATCTTGGATTGTTCTTGAATCCATGCAGGATTAGTGTTGTCTGACCGTATTGTTTGGTACTATCGTTGAATCTTTGCCAGGAACTGTTCACCTCTGTTCGTTAAGCATGAAGGAACCTTCTGTTCTTCTTTACAGGTCTTACGGATGATGGTTGGTGTAAACATTTCAGATGAACAGCTTGGCAGCATTGCTGACAGGACCATACAGGAGGCCGACACAAATGGAGATAATTCGATTTCCTTCAATGAATTCATCAAGGTGAGTTTTTATCTCACAGGACATCAGCCACCTTACGGATACAACCTTCCTACGTACTTATTTATGCTGCTGTGCTCTTTACTTTTTGGGCTTTTTTTAAACACTGAAGTCTTTCCACTAAACTGGTAACTTCAAGGTTGTTTTTAATGAAAGGCCCCGATCGTGTACCACTACCATGCACTGTACATTTTTAGCAGTTGAGGCCTCAGTGGGATACAAACTAGATTCAAGAGCGGCCACAGAAGAGGAAAAAAAATATTCTAGGACACATTTTACACAGAACAGGATGAATTTGCATACCCACAAAGTAGAACTTGTATCCCTGTTTGGTTACTATGAAAACTTAAGATACACAGAATGAATTATTTTAGATTCATTCAAGCTTTGTTTTGTTTTTTGATATGCAACTTCTGATAAGTTCAAATCTTTTAAATGAGTTTTAAATATTGAAATTAGTTCAACATTCTGTTTTTTTCCTACAGTGTGTATGTTCAATGTTTTGCATATCTGAGTTAATACTTAACCAAAAACAAGTTATTTTTCCGGCAGCCAGAGTTGGAGGTGAATGTGTCCTTTGACGTGACTTAATATTTGTAGTTGTTTGTTGCATCTAAACTTGTTGTTTTTTATTGGTTCCTCAGGTGTTGGAGAAGGTGGACGTGGAACAGAAAATGAGCATCCGGTTCCTGCACTAAATTGCTTTTCTGTTTTTTTTCTTTTTAGTTTTGTTTTTAAAATCTTGAGTAGAGCTTCGACATGTCAGTTGATTTCAGGACACAACCTCATCCAGCTTCTCAGCAGACTGCTGTGGCAAACACTACGAGTTCACGCCGTCAGGCCGAGCATTAGGTAGATAAAGTCGTAGATCTTGAGTTTCTGCCTTTGCACCGCTCTGTAAACAAAGGGAAAAGTCGCGTGCCTTGGGCTGTTTTATGCAATGTCATAATGTCCTTTTTTCCCAGTAATGGAACATTATTTATTAAAACACTTTTAGAGGGTCACAGTTAGTTCAGCTGATGCTCCACTTTCACATGAAAAATGAATTTTTAGCACGGTACGATAAAGCTTTTTGCTATTGCAGTGAGTAAGTTTATTTTACGTTTACTCATGCCGTTACATCGATGTTTAGCACACGCCTAGTCTTTGTTCGTATCAATCTGCAAGGGTTCAAAGTGGAGCTGTGTGTTTCCATTTCCAAACAGACAGTGTTTTCAATGCTAACAGGACTTTTCTTTGACTCGAGGCAGAGCGAGTCTGACCAGCCGGCTTTAAGTTTGTCCCTCGAAGCAAAGCAGGACCTGCTCCACTTTTTTGTTTTGTTTTGTTTTTGTGTGTGTGTTTTACACACTGAAGTGCCATGACGTCGGTTCCACTTTGTAAGTTATTATCTGAACAGTACACAGGAACCTATGGCCATGTTCGAGGTTTGTTCTGTTTAATTCATATGGTTAACTTAGCTGCTGCCAATAGATTGTAATCACCTGTTTCACTTGTTCTACCAAAGCAAGTTTTTAAACCTGTCAACCCCCCCGGGGCCTGCTGGAGCCACCTCTCACTGAATATGAGTATAATGTGATACTTAAAGAACCACTTATTCATTAAGACTGCGGTGGCAAGAACACAGACTTCACACAAAATGCTGCTATGTCTTTGGCCAATAGGTGATCTTACCAAAGTACATTTACAAACTGGTATCACTCGATGCATTTGGCACCGCGGCCTCCTTTTTAATTTTGATTAAGTCTTAATAAAGCCCTGTGCGTCAGGCCCTGTGGTGGAAATTGGGCTGTGGACCAGTTAGTTTGTAGATTCGTAGGGCAGGTGAACCCATGATAATGCGCTACGCTTCTATTTATATCGTCAGTCTCCCTGTGGCTAAGACACAATGTGGTCATTGATTTATGTACCGCTCAACATTTGTCTTGCGATTTCTTTCCCTATCGACTAGTTCCAGATGCTAAAGAGAATCAAATGCATTAAAATTTCTGTCTAGGCTAGTGTTCTTGAATTGAAGTGTAAATGTCTGACCCTTTAATCTTTAATGTGAGTTTGTTAAATCTTTGCAAGAACACCTTCCAGCAGCTGAGTGCAGGAAGTACAGCGTGACCATCTTATTAATCATTATGTGAATAGTAATCGGATGTTATTCACATGTCTGTCATATTGGTCTCGGTATTCTCAGAGTGATTCATGAATTTGATTTGAATAAAATAAGTGCCATGCTTTCTTTGTTTCTTTCATTTGTAAAGTAGAGGTGTTTTGTATCTGCTTTTATTTCACTGCTTAGACATGATTTCCAGGGAGAATTTGTACTGATTCTTAGAGAGAGTATTTATTACTATGACAATTATTTCCATTAATAATTGATTAGATTTCCAAAAAATGGGGAGTTTAATCATTCAGACAGTTAACATCATAGAGATGTTAGACAAAAAGTCCAACAAGATATTCACTCTACATCAAAGCAGCAAGTTGAAATGGTGAATTAATTATATATAATAATATAAATGATAAGAAATCAGAGGTAGAAGCAGTATTCACTCAAGTAAAAGTACTGCATCATAAGTGTTACTTAATTAAAAGTCCAAGAGCATTGACATTAAAATATGCAAAAAGTAAAAGTATCCTATTGCATGTTTCATAATAGAATTTTATTATTGGATCATAATTATTGATGCATTCAGTAGTGATGGGTCCGGCAACACCGATGCGTCGGCGCGTGTGTCGAGCTCACAGAGCAAAACCCTGTGTCGGTGCGCGTATCGCTTCGAGAAAGTCACGTGACCGATACACCAACTGTTTCGGTCTGACACTGAC
>JBAJHX010000115.1:4592770-4622066 GCA_037176925.1 Amniataba percoides
TCACAGCAGTTTGATAATGACCAAACTGCTCCCATTTCCTGGGAAGAAAGTAAAGACACAAGATACTGTAGCAAAGATCAAGGCCTGTGATTAAATCAGACTCATAGGGTGTATTTTTATTTGTGTTTTTTTTTTTTTTTTTTTGCACTACCTCATCGCCATTAACAATCCAACAGGAGTGAAAGGGAGAGCGATCAGTACATGAAATTTCATGGGTGTCAAGTGCCACAGCAGTTTTTATATAAATATCAATCTCGGATGAATTTGGTTGTAGTTGTGGAGGATTAATAAGAAGAACGAGCAGCCCAGAAGCACACGATGCACACTGTCATTTACTTTCAGTTCAGCCATTTTGAGGGAAACGTTGACTCGTTCAAACTGTGATCCCCTATGCATCTGTTTTTTTGGTTTATTGTGCTCTCCTTTTGTCAAGTCTGCAGATTTATTCACAATTGCAGAATATTTCCCTTGTGACTTAATCCTTGAAATCCCTAAAATTCGGCATTTCACAGTTTTCAAATTTGATGTTTTATTATAAAAGTATATTCCAATTTCCTTCCCCTTTTTTAATGTTTTCTTCTCCTGTTATCATACTTTTATTTAGTCTTTTTTCTCTGAATACGTTCTCATGTTGTCCTTTAACATGCTCTCTTTTTCGTTTGTTCCCCTCTGTTAACGTCAGCTCTCATTTGTTGATGTTTTGTAACCATAAAAGAGACATATGAAGACTCTACACGCGACAGGTAGAGACCGAATTGGCAATTTGATTCCTTTTTTGTGAGTTAATCCCCAAAAATGAGAAAAGAAGAGTCAATCCAACATCCTGTTTTGTCTCTACTTGTCGTCTCCGTGTGTCCAGTAAGATAATAATACCGAAACAGCAGCTTTAATTCCTTTTGATTCAAGCCCTTACCTGAAGAAAACCCTGGTCTCATTTATCAATTTAACTTTTGGTTCCTTTTTATATGATTTCTATGAAAAAAAAATCATAATTACCGGGATTTGTGCAATATTTGATCTTAACTGTCATGTTGTTGACCAAACTGTATATTGTAAGAAAAAAAACATAACAAACAAAAACAAGTGACAAGTTGTTTGAAAGCAACAAAATCACCAATGTCTTCCATTAAGATATGTATAGACTCATGTGCATTAGCTTATTTAGCGGGACTGTGGTGCCAACATTATAGTAGCCATGCATGACCAGTAGTGATGCTTGCTTCATGAAGAATAGTGAAAATCGATTTCTAGACTAAGCCGGAGCTCAAAACCGAATGAAAGGGTGGTAGATTGACGTACTTCACCTTTTTAAATACACCACGTTTAGATACAGCTTTGCCCTCAAATCTTAGACTAATGCAAGATGTCTTTTTTCTTTTTTTCTTGTTTAATTCCATGTCTCGGGTGTAGAATAAGTTGCATGATTTTAAAATACACCACCAGGGTATGCAGTTAACAAGTATTGATTGACATTGTTTTATATAAGCTTATATGCTCAATATAAGTGAGTGCTTTCTACGTCTTTAGGATTCTTATGTAAAGCTTAAGAGATGTCCTAAAATGTACCCACACCCTCTCAAGCACCAAAAGAATTAGGTAGTTATTATGTGACAGCCAAAAAAAAAAAAAAAAAAGCTCCTAAATAAAAATGAGAGCCTCAGATGTGACAATGATAGAAGCCTTTAGAATAAATGTTATATCAAGATTAGTGATTAGATTTGGATTAAATTGCCCGACATAGTGTTTTAGTCTTAGATTTAAGATCTCACCATGACATTGTATTTGTACATAATACCTCATAGTTTTTGAGATTCAGAGCGATATATTTTAATCCATGAAATTGTATTTGATTAGGGGTTTAGAAGCAATAACCTACAATAATGCATGAATTTAGTGCCAGGGTGTAAATGTTATAAGGACTCTGTAATGTCATGTGGAAAGGAAACCCCCACCCCCCACCCCTTTGTTTAATTTTTTTTTGTCTATATTAGCTATATTAGTCACTTTCTTTTTGGGGAGTTGTATAATATTTGAATATTAGAATACAGTATCGCTTTACGAAGGTTTGGGATACGTCCTGCAGAACAAGCTTTACACAAGGACAGCTGTAGCATCATGGTATAAAACTTCCTACCTATAATGTTTCCACAGACTAATTTCCCTGCCTTTTATTCTTCTAACACCAAAACAATAATCGGTACATAAGAGATGCTTTAAAATTTCGATTCTTGTAGCATTTTTACATCGACAAAACCCACCTCTTCCTTTTAGAAATACAGACTTTCAGTAACTCTGTGGCTGCAAAGGGACTTACTGAACGAACTTGACACTTGTTTGAAAAGCACTTTCTGTCACCGTCATCATCACCATCCTGTCTTGAATACTGTGTTCTAAAAACCCTGGAATGCGCTTTGTGGGGATTTATAATCACAATTTATAAAGCAAGTAGGCGTCTAGCAACATGAATTATATGGGTTTAAAAAATATGCATGAACTAGCAGAATAATGAATGATTTGTATTGCATGCAATAATCCAACTTTGTAATGTGAATGAGTGTAATTAGGCTAATGAAATATGTCCATATCAGATGTTCTGTGACAAGGTGACCACTTGGGGACGGTTGTCGGACACAACAGCGAGCACGCCGAAGTAGCTTCGATCATCAGCTGTGGTTTTTACAAACCAACCTGCACCAAAAAAGAAAGAGTAGTTTAAAGTGTCTCTGCTCTCTCTGTTGTGCCAAACATTACCACGGCATACAGCCACAGTGCAGCTGAAAAAACACCATCCAACCTTTGTTCCCATGAGGAAAAAAAAAAGTAACAAAACTTTAGGTAAGATGATTAATGACATTACTTTGTTGATCAACTTTTCCACTGAGGAGGTGGACTGTGTAGAAACTATGCACTCCAGAGGGAGGAAATGGGCATGCTTATTACGTGTGAGCCTCTTGTCTGGTTTTGTATTAACTAAAGAAAAAAAAAAGTAAAAGAATCTGTATCAGAAATTCAGCAATAAAATGCAGCATGGTGCCAACTGGATGGAGGTGTTGATGTTTTCTTACAGTGTGAGTGCTGGTGCAGAATGACATAATGAACATTATCACTAACACACGTATGAGGTGATATTTGTTGAAAAGGAAATTATTAAATGGTACAGCTGAATGATTACATTATTATTCAATACTACAGGGGCACAAATGTTTTTCTTTCAGGCACTTTAATTCCTTCTGCCAAAGGGCCAAACCGCTAGCGTGGTTATCGCAGAGTTAAACGCCTTCCTGCACCTCCAGCGCTCACTAATTAATACATTGCTTGTTCTTTGTTGATTCAAGTTAAAAAAACTTTAATTTCATTAACAAAAAGATAAAGACAAAACTTCATATATGCCACCTAATACATACATCAAGACAAATAGAAATCAAAGGGTAAAATATAAGAGTGAGGTGCTTTAAGGTTGTGGTATAGTAGTTTGAATATAGATACTAATGTTGGGATATGTGTAAGGTTTGTCTTTTGTTTTGGGAAGTTGCTGGTGTGAATATGAAATTTCCCAAAAATCCAAAGCAGACTCACAGTGGAGACATTTTTAAGTGTCTGAAATAATCTTTCCTTTCCTTTCTTCCAGCCCAGATGTTTCTTTGTAAAGCTTTATGTCTGCTTTGAAGAAAACTCATCATGTGTTTTTACTGCACCGCAATCTCAACAATGCATCTGCAGAGAAACTACTAAATTAAGACTGCATAAACGCCTGCTTTATCAAAAAACATTTAATAGAAACAGAAGACACACAATAAAAAAACACAACACTAGTAGTGAACACTAGTAGTAGTGAACAGCGGGTACTGGAGAGCAGATTGGAGAACGCGTGAGAACACAGACCATGATCACAGACCGACACAGTCTAAGCTGCTAACGCACGTTATTTCTCCAGTTCGCTGATAACACTCCTGTCAACCAGCCTGCTCTTAACGCGGGACATGTGATCCAACTGCTCTTCAAACTGCTGTCTTGCCTGCAGGGGAAAGAGACAGAAAGACAGGCATTTATTTTTTTTATCCCAAATCATCCATGACTCCTCGTCCTTTGTCACACATGAAACTTGAAATGGACTTGCTACTGATAGAACAAAAGTCTTCCTCGTTACAGATAAGATGATGATCTAGCGTCACACTCGGGTTAAACTTTCATACTTAACTACATGCTTTAACAGTTCATGTAAGAGTAAGAGCAGCACTGATAGTACTCATGATGAGATTACAGGTATTAATCTCTGCCATCGCCAACACGATATTTAGGACGACTTACCTCATTGAGACTTTCTCTGAAGGTCTTCAAATCAAAGTTAAGTTTGGATGCTTTCACCATTGAGCTGCTTTTAAGGATGTAACTGCAGAGAAAAAATAAGTAATCAGTCACTTATTTAACGTCTTCAAAGCATGAGAAACTGCCTGTGTTTTTATCTCTAACCTGGGCTTTAAACAGCAATTCACGCGACAGACAACACTCATAAGGCACTTGTTTGTTATAGCCTCTCCTGACAGCAGCAAATCTGTACACAACAAGTCAATAAGACTGTGTGCTCACAGAGCTTACCAATTGATGTTTGCTTTGTAGAGGAGGAAGATGGAGCGAACGGCAGCCAAACGAAACGGAGCTGAGTGAATAACTTTGCCCACGACAGAGCGGCAGCCGCGACATTTGAGAGAGCTGTAGATGCTGAAAGGAAACAGAAACGGTGGAAACAAACAGGACACCACACACACACTAAGTTCAACATGTTGCTCAAACATCACTGTTTATTTTCTCCACACAGAGTTAAGATCGACCTTTTAATATACCTGAAACTGCTTTCTGGTGTAAAGTGAGATTTATATTATAGACAACAGACAACAAAGCTCTTAAGATATCAGCTTATTAAAAGTTAATAACTTTATCACATCTGTGTTATAAACAAATTTAAAAACTGTTATTGTGTGTTTAAGTTACATATCGCAGCTACAAAAGAATAAAAGCTTGTTAGGGTTGTTTTAACTTACCAATTAGCCAGTTTGCCTTTATGTCTTGACTCCATTTCTTCGCTGACGACCACATCGTCAGTCACCTCTAGAAGCAGACCAGCACAAAGGTAATGATTAATGTAATTTTAGGATTAAACGTGTGATAATTGCAGATGCAGGGAAGGTAAAGTAGCCCTGGCATTAACAAATTATTCTGTCAATCAATTTCAATTTGATTCAATCAATTAGTTGCTGGGCCAATAAAATGTCAGAAAACGGTGAAAGATGTTTATAATTGTTTCCCAAAGCCTAAATGTATCCTCTTGTTTTGTCCACAAACCAAAGATATTCAGTTTTCTGTCAAAGAGGACTAAAAAAGGTAAAATATTCACACACGAATGACCCAAAACAATGCATCGATTATCAAAATACTTGGCAATAAATTTAGCAGCTGACTACTAATAGATTAATTGACTAATCATTGCAGGTATAATCTTGATTCGTTTGTTTTTCTCCGTAAAAAGAGAACAATAAAGTAAGTAGAGCTAGATTATGTGATGTTAAGTGAGTCATCTCCATTACACGGAAGCAAAGCATCTTTACTGCTCAAGATGCAGTAAAATCAACTAAAAGGACAGTGGGTTGTTTTTTTTTTCCAAAATAACGTTTTTCACATTTATATGCATTCACAAATGTCACTTTTCCAAACTTTTATTTTTTAACACTGCATGAAATTATGTTATTTGCACCTCATGACCACCAACAACCAAACGATTAATTAAACGATGAACAGTCGACGATTAGCTGACGTCACCACGACAACAAAACAAACCCCTCCCACTGAGGAAGACCATGAAGTGCACAATTAAACTGCACAAAAATCAAGACGACCTTAAGTTTAGATTTTTTTGTAAAAATAACACATTAGCATTTCACATTAATTTCCTGTCACGAATGCTACTTTTCTATATATATTTTTTTACACTTTACAATTTTTCACATTTACAAGCACTAGCTGACATCTTAACATATAAACACACGTTTCTATTAGTTTCTGAGTCGATAATCCTAAAAAGAGTGAAGTGAACTTACTTAAACACATGATACAGTCCATAAATTCAAGCTCGCCACAGACGCCGACTGAGTCCCCCAAAACAGAGTTGCACTGCAGACAATGGAGAGTCATTCTTTGGGGGAGTTTAGCCTCTGGGGAGAGCTTTACGTGGTCGTTACACTGGATTAAAAGGCTCCCATCAAACTCCATGTTAATTCAGTTTTTAGTTGTCCCGTTTAATGAGTCTGACATGCGGATCAGAGAGGAGGATGTCTGCGAGCTGAGATGCTAACTAACACTGCCACCGTCCGGAGAAGTGCGAGAAATTCCGATAAACTGCTGAAGAAAAAAATGTTGTATAGATTTATCATAAAAATAAATAAATATAAAATAATTTCGTGCCAAAATAATGATTTTTCTTGTTCTAGGCGTCGAAATTCAAGTGAAAGCTGACAGTAAATAAACAGCTAATTTTCTTTTTTGCTTTCGGCTGACAACAGGCAGAACGTTAAAAAGTGGGCGTCTTTATTCTGATTGGCTGTGAGGCACTTCCGGTCACTCGCAGGAGCCAATCAAACGGCTCCCGCTGCTGTGTTTTGAATCGTTTTTAACCGTCAACCGCGGCAGCTCGCAGAGAGACTGAGTTCACAGCCTGTTAAAAGCTGGTTTCTTCACGATAAAAAGGGATTAAAAAACCACACCGACATGGATTTGGACTCAATGAAGTACGCGGAGCTGCGGAGCCTCGCTAAGGAGCTCGGTCTTAAGGCGAACATGAAGGTAATGAACTTTTTGAGAGGATAATTTAGCTATTGAAGGACGTTAACGGTTACTGTAAGCTAACGTGTTTAGTAGTGTATCATAAATAAACCTCCTGATGTTTGCTTTTTATCATAAAACAGGCCGATAAACTCCTGAAAGCAATCAAGCAGCATTATCAACAGGAAAACACCAAGAATGAGGCAGGACAGGTAATTAAATCTTGCTCAGTGATGCTCTTTCATTGCAGCTCCATGCCTTTGTGTGCTAATATCTGATGCGTTCGTGCACATGTGCTGATGTTGTTTTGTTTTCCAGGGACAAGAGAAAGATGCCACTGCTGCTCAGGAAGATCCAGAAGTTAAAGATGCACCTACCGAGGAACAGATTGCCAGCCCGACTGTGTTTGTGACCACACGCCGAGGCAAAGGAAATTGTACCAAGAGAAAGATCTCTGATGCTGCAGCAGGGACTGAGGGTGATGCCAAGTTACCTCCAAGTGCTGCAGAGGTATAATACATCAAAACACATGACACTGACAACGAAACAGCACGTGTCAGTCTGCATCCTTGCACGTTTTTATGCATGCACTCATCATTGGTATACAATATACAAAGATGGTCCTTAGATCACTGTGCACACGACTGCAGGGTCATTCAGGAGGAGTGAAGACTTATTTGAATGTTATTCCTTTAAGGGTGATGCTGAAGTGGCTGTGAGGGGTTCGAAGAAGAGAAAAGTGTCCCCTGTCAAGGACGAAATGGAAACAGAGCCTCCCAGTGAGCAGCAGCAGCCTGACGTCAAGGACAAAGCACCTGTGCAGGATGATGCAGGTCAGTACTGTGATTTGATGAAAGAGGACTGAAAAACTTGCAACCCCGAAGCCAAATGTGTTGTTGTTTCTGAGACTTCTTATTTAGAGTTATGATAACATACTAATCCTTTCATTTAAATTCATTTTTGTGTCCAGCAAAAGCACCCAAAGTGACCAATGCCGGTAAAATCCCTCGTTACCAAAAACTCCAGCAGAAGAACAAACTACTGTTGAAGCCTGTCACTCCCAGTAAGTTCATTTGTTTTGTCTTTTTTAGTTTCTTCCTCAGCAAGTCTCTTTTTTTGACATGTAGGAATGACAGCAAGGAAGTGGTTTTCCCATACAAATCCTGAAATCTGGTCTTTTGTAGACTTCAAAAAACTCCATGAGGCACATTTTAACAAGATGGAGTCAATTGACTCGTATGTCCAGCGCAAGACCAAGCAGATGGAGACTTACAGAAGTTCAGTGAAAGAACTGGAGGTACCTATACGCTTCTGAACAATCATTCATTATTTTTAATTGTTATGTTTGTAAATTACGCTTTTTTTATTCATATTTCATTTTATTCTTCAGAAACTTTCAGACAGCACTAAACTGCAGAAAGTTCAAGGCAAAACTCAAGTGGTAAGTTTCACCACCTGCTGAACGCTCATAACTGTACAGCCACCACACTTGCAGGATATTAAATACTTCCAGAGTGAAGGTGATGGTCTGTATGTTTATATTTTACAGAAGGCAAACTCAGGTCGTAATTCCCTGTTCAGCCCCGCCCTGACGAAGAAGAGTCCCTCTACCAGTAAAGCTCCTCCAAATAAACCTGCTGGGAAGGAAGATGCTCCGTTCAGACCGTCTGTCCTTTCCACCCGCAGGATCAATGTTCGGTGAGTTGCTCTCTCTTCCGAGGAACTTTGGCAAGTAACCAGCCTCTGCTGGGAAAGTTTCAGACATGTCAGCCTCTCGAATGGACAAATTGTTTTCTGTTATGATGTTCTCTTATTCATTCTTACAAGGAAATTTTAATCCTTTTATTGTTTCACAACATTTGAACAGACAGTCAATCACATTTCGAAATCTATTTTCACTCTGATATTAATTACAAATAAAAATACAGAATGTTTACATAAGAGGCTACCCACCTCTTTGTATCTGTGGATGTGAGCTATTCACCCCTTTTCACTTTGAGTCTTTCTGTTGATTAGCCAGATTTATAAATCTGAATTTCTATTGGAGATGAATAAAGTATCTATCTATCTTCAATAAGTCATTGATTCAATCAAAATTTATGAGAGTGGTAAATACCTCTTATAGACATTGTGAATGTGGGCCTTAACGTGATGCTTTAACAATTAAATGTGTTTTGTATGCAGGTTCTCAGAGGCCACTCACGACAATGAGTTTAAGAGGTCCATGGTGAAGACGCCGGCACGCATGTCGCTCTCTGTGACCTCGAGCACCCCGCAAAGACAGGCCGCTGAAGGAGGAAAGCCCAACAGTGTCAAGGCTGCAACTTTGTCCTCCACTAAAACTCCAGGTACCTTCTTTAATCCTTGGGACGATGTGTGAATGTGCTTACAGATGTGGATAGACTGACTGATTGCTCTCACCCCCTCTTTGAATTACAAAGCAGCATTTGTTTTTACCGGCAACACGAGCACTTCAACAACCCCCGGAACACAGAAGAAGCCGAGCTTTGATCTGAAGGCGAGTCTGTCTCGTCCCCTCACCTACAAGCCTCACGCAGGTACTAAACCACTACATTTCTCTACTTCACTGAAATATAGCAGTGGTTGAGTGGCACATTCCTGATGGGTTGTTTTGTTCCCTACTTTAGGTAAACTGAAGCCGTTTGGAGAGACCAAAGAAAACACAGCAGCAAATAAGTCTCTGATCTCAAACTCACATCAGAAAAATTACAAACAGCACCAAGTCCAGACAAGGTACGTCTGCCATGAAAGCACAGGCTGATACTGATTCGTGTCTCGTAACAATTTACTCGTACAACCTGAGTGTTACAAATGTCTCTGTGTTATTTTTAGGGAGGGCAGGAGAGCAAAACACATGGAAGACCGGAAGCAAAAGAAAGAGAACATGCTTGGGGCAAGAAGAGGACTTGTCATGATGTAAAAAAAAAAAAGCCCTGCTTGTTTGTAGACGTATGTACAGCCTGTTGTTCCAGTGTAAATATTTTGTTGTCTGCAGCTAATATAGTCATTTCTGTCTCTTTTAGCCTATCAATAGAAAAGTCAACAAGCTCACCTTTTCTACTTTTATCCAGCCTGCCGTGCCGTATTTTTAGGTTTGACTTGTGTTAGTTTAAACATTTTATAGCTCTGAATGATGCATTTTGATGTTTAGAGAATCGATGTCCCGTTTTGCTGCATTTGAAACTGCTGATATTCTTAACAATTTGATAGACTTTGTTTTGTGTTTTTTAACTTTTTTGGGAGACTAAAAAAACTTTGATGCAAAAGATTTTCTTGTCTGTATTCTCCATTTTTTTTTAATTAAAATTCCCATTGCATCTTTCCACTAAGTGTTTTAATACCATGTACAGAAAGGATTTGATAATGAATTCTTTCCCCCAAAAATGTCAGAAATCACATTTAATGTATTTTTATTGTTCATTAAGATGGTTGTTTGACACAGTCAGCGGGAGGAAAGTGTGTCACATACAAGATTTGAACCAGAATAAACAAGTATTTGATTTTGTTCAACATAGCAGGAACAGTCTCAGTTTATTTCCTGGAAGTATGGAAGTAAAAGGTAAAACAATTATCCACATTTGCTAATTTTTAGGACCAGAAAGATACATAAACAGTCTGACATATTTCTTCTACTCAGCAACTGCTGCAGGTAAGAAGTATCTCGGTCTGTGAAGTATCAGAGTACATGGCGAGACTCCTGTGTGTCTTAAAAAGAAGCGTTGCCAGGAGTGATGGGTGGGCTGTCATTGATTCTCTGCCATGAAGAGGAGGCAGTTTTAGAACAACACAAATCTGTGTAAAGTTTATCTGCAAACTGCATCTCAAACTTCAGGATTCCTCTTGTACACCTCGTAGGCAAACTCCTCAGTGTGTGCGTAATCTTTGCAGACGCCAATGTAATCGATCTCCAGCTGGAACGGACCGTCTGCTTTGTCTCCCAAAGTAAATCCAATGGTGTTTACCTGCAAACACAAAAAGACCATAGTAAAAATAATTGATAAACTAAAAAAAGTTCAAATGTACTTGCATGTGAGAAAATGTCTTTGGGTTATGACATTGTACAATTTTGTTATGGCTGGTTATGGTGGTGACTGTTTCTTTGTTCTACCTTGTCCAGCCATATAGGATGCTGATTGTCTTGTATCCTCCCACGATGTGTGAGGAAAAACTTGGAGAAAGGTATCTGTAAATGAAGGACACTTACATATTAGACTGTACATTTCATATAAGACAAAACAAATGCCAATGCTTCTGTCTAAAAGTAAATGCATCAAATGTGGTTGTTTTTTCTATTATATCAGCATATACAATACGTAGGAAAAGTATAACAGACATGACATTATTTTTTGCTCACCTTGACATCTTGCCAGTAGGGTCCTCCGCGGGTATACAGGAAATAACTGTATGAATCATCTCTCTGATGAGAAAAGTATGTTTCTGTTGCGATGGTGATCATCCATGGACGGCCATCACCACGCACACGCAAATGCAGCGTGTTGAAACTGGTCCAGTCGTGGTGTTTTTTTCTATTGAATGAACCCTAAGAGAGAAAAAAAGTTTAGAGGATTAGTGCAGTTGAAGTGTTTTTTGTTTTGTTTTTTTTTTTATTTCAATACAAACTTGCGGCAATAAGTCAGCAGTTGTGGAAAATTAACTGTCCATAATTTCATCATCATGACTGAGAAAGATCATGAAATTACAGGTTTAATTTAGCAGCTGCTCTGTAGTTTCAGCTACTATTTTAGACAGAAAGAGTAAATGTAAGTTTTTTTATATCACAAATTTGTGAAAAAAAATAATTCTCCTAAATGACAAAAAATTAAATCCTGGAAAACTAAAGCATGTACTCATTTATTAACTGGGTTATACATTAGTCACATTTAAACATACCAAATCATGAAATTGGCCTATACACAACATCTCCCACATTTCCATAGAAAAGATTGAGGATGTTGTCTTAAGTGTCCTCTCCGACCATGTATACCATCTTTAGGAAGAAAACTCAGCAGGACACTAACCATCATTTGCCGTGAGCGCATGGTGCAGTATCCACTGTAACGTGTCTCTCCGTCCCTCGGAGGAGTGGAGCACAGGGTCCCGTACAGAAAACAGGTGTTACTGTTTTTGCCAGTCTTCAAGTAGACTTCACTCTGTCCTCCTATCTCCCGATCGGACGACACGATCCACTGCTCCAGGCTCTCTGGACCTCTGAACTCCCACACCACTCTGTTCTGCTCCAGCATGTGCTCGAGGACTGGTTTGCCTTCTGGACCAACCCAGGGGTCAAGAAACTCCTTTTTCAGCAGCGTGAAATTAGTCTTTATCCCCTCCACACCCTTCGAGAAGTCAAAGTTAATCTTCTGCCACGGGTACTTCTTTTCTTTGGCCTGGCCGGGTCTCCTGTAATTGCTCTGAGCCATGGCTCTCCTGGACTCAGGAAGAAGAGCGATGGAGGGAAGGAGCAGCTGCTGGCGGCGCTGGTGGATGGAGCTCAGCAGCCTCGCTGACGGGAGACGTGTGATCTTTGGCAGAGACATTTCAGCGGCGATATGGACGATTCGCTGCTGGAATACATCACATAGGAAAATAGTGTCATTACACTGGAGCTGGTAATGGATTTACAAAGAGATTAAATGTTCAATGATCAATGTGTATATTTTTTACATTATTAGTTGATTAGTATTATTAATCCATCCATGTTTTGCTTATTTAATTGGTGATGATTTGTTTCACATGAAATCACCCAACAGTTTACACAAACACAGCTGTGAGGATTAGAAGAATAATCTATTGAAAATGAATTCTTTTCATAATCGTTTTATTCTTTTTTCATAGAAAAAACGTTTCATAGCTTCTCAAATGTGATGAGTTGCTCCTTTTCCTTTTCATAACTGTAATAATCTTAACTTATTTTAATACCATTGAGGTTTAGACTGCTGGTTTTACTAAACAAACATAGTGTCACTTTGGGTAGTTGTGACAACATTTCCCACTAGTCAGTGAATTCTTACAAATAAATTTTCAATTAATCAATCGAGAAAGTGAGCAGATTAATCCAGGATGAAAATAACCATTAGATCCAGTCCAATACAAAATATTTCAAACCAACAAATCGGCAAAATCCTGCTTTTACATTAAAGTACCTGTAATAATAATCTAATGAGAGAATATACAGTATCATAACAATCACAGGGGACATTTTACTATACAGAGCACTTTAAGTACTTTTTTCCTGATTATTATTAAGTATCTCACAAAGATCTGAGTACTTCTTGCACCACTGCATATCACTAATGACAATAATGTAAATTGCAGCCATAATAAAGACTAACCTACTTATACAAACCTTTAAAAATATATCTAATGTTACAACAAGTGATCACAACTATCTAATGCACATTATTCTGCAAAAACTTTACACACAGTGTCTGTACTCACTCTGAGAAAAGGAGGGACGCTTCTTTTAGTTCAATCACACCATCACATAACTCCTTTAAAACGCTGTTATAGACAGAAAGTGATCATAATCTGCTCATGTGGCTGCTCACAGTCACAGATCCAAGGTTGTCCGGCGGAAGAGGCTCAGACACAGTCACTCTCTTCTCTGTTTAAAGGCAGCTGGCAAACTGCTGTGATGCTCTTTAGCGCCTCCTGCAGTGTCGGAGTGTGAAAGAGACTAATTATCATACTTTTACATTAAATAATCCAGTTAACTCCGGATTATCTATCCTGTTAAAACAGCTCTGTATCCTCCGTCCATCACCTGAATTATTCTGCAACGTTGCTCTGACATTTAAAGTCCTAATTTATACATCACTAATGTTGTGCAATACTTCCACACACACCTGGCACTTTACAGTCATTTTCATATAAGTAAATAGTTCAATCTTTCATTGTATTTCGCCTATCATTTATTTTATGTTTTATCTTATACATGGTTTGATAAGATAAGATACAGAACTTTCCCAATCCTGAAGAAAATTCGTGAGCCAGAGATTTACAACAACATGAAAATTAAAAGCACTTGTGTTGCATTCAGTGTCAAGAATCGAGATTTACATTTGTGAAGTCCTAAATCACTGCGGACCTTGAATGCAGCACCAGTGCTGCGCACTTTGCGTCCAGCCTGACGTCATCATGTAGTCCAGCTAACTGTCAAAATTTCTGTGTTTTATTTTTTATTTTAACCCCAAAAACAATAAACATGATAGGCACAAGGTAATAAAAGTGATTCTTTATTGTGTTAAAAAAAGGTACTTTATAAAAAAAAATCCAGTAGTAACCATGGCAGCGAGCCGAGCGCGCATGCTCAGTGGTGCCTTTGTGTAGTAGCTAGGTTAGCATCAACGGCTAACCGCGAGCGCTCGGACGACACAGAGGGAGCTAGCAGGTTAGCTGCGCAGCTAATCATGGTGAATGTAAAGAAACGGAAAGGTCGGGTCGTGATCGATTCAGACTCCGAGGACAGCGCCAGTGATGACAATTTAGATCAGGTACGTGTGCTTTTGTTTATTGGTTTGGTCGTTGCTGTGATTGCCCGTGAAGTTGTCAACAGTTTTCGAGGTGAAGCTAACGTGTGCTAACTGATTGGCCTCGCTAGAAACAAGCAGGCTTATTTACAGTCCTCCTCACAGTAAACACACTCTTTTTATTTTACTTAAGGCCAGTTAAAATCAAAGGTTGACCCCGGGTGTTGCGGTAAAAGAGCGGGTTTCACATCTGTGTGGGTAACGCTGCTGTGTTAGCATCAGTCAGCTAAGGTATGCTAAAGGTTACATTCCCAGAAAGGGATGCAGCAGCCAACGACAACAACAACAACAGGCCCGCTTTTTAACTGCAGCTTTTAAGATAGTAAGTTCAGCTGTTTGGGGCTTCAGACTGAAGGAGTGTGGGGCACATTTGAGGGGCACTTTATCTCCGCCGAGTGACGTCATGGCCGCGGAGCTGAAGGTCTATTTCGGTGTTTGTTTGTTTGTTTGTGTTTTTGTGTGTTTGCATGTTTCGTTGGTGTCAAACAAGCAACAACACTTCAGATTAGTTACTGCACTTTTGTCCAGCTGTAGCATGTAAACAGTGTTGTTCCACTGCCCACATGTTACTGTTGTTATTATTATTCTCTTTATGTAACATGCTTGTATTATAGTAGTTTAATGTTTGTTTCCCAAGTAGAGTTGTTGTCCTTGTACTAAACTTTGTGTGTCTTTATTTCTGTGAACGTACAGTGTGAGTGTTGTAAAATAGTCAAATTTGTCACTCGTTCACATACCTGATGATTAACTTGACTGAAATTACCTCATTTCATTTAACTCGCGTTAGTGTAAGTAAGTACCATGGGTGCAAGTTTCTCTTTAAATTCGGGATTTGTTTTGTCACCCAAGTTAAATTTAACATGCGTCAGATGTCTAATGTGTGGATGGAGGCTCGTCTGTGCCTACATGTGTTTCGAGATCACCTTGATGAAGACAGCTTCGCAGACCAAAAATGTTCAATGTTGAAAACATTTACCTTCTGTTTTTAATATAATTCTTTCTTCATCCCAAGGGAAAGTGTTGTGCTGTAGTTGCAATAGTAAGTAGGACAGGGTGCACATATAAAACAATAACAAAATATAAACTATAAAGATTATTAGTAGGGTGCAGAATATATGTACACAATGTTAGAAATTTAGCAGTTTAATGTTACGTGTCATAAATATAAACACAGACAGGTTAACTGTTTAACAGTAAGGTGCAAATCCACAAATATCTACACAGTGCCAGGAGTAAGCAGTAAATGATATGAGATGATTATAAATAAACAGGTTAAACACAGATGTCACAGTGGTAAATCAAACCAAAATACACAAAACGCCACAACACAAGATGTAAACTAGTTAAATATAGTGATAATGTACAGAAATAACTAGTGGATGATAAAGTGCAGGTCTAAAATTATATCAGAATCACAGATGTGAGAGAAATGACATATAGCTGCATATTTGTATTATCTCGAGAAATCCCCCAAATATTGAGTTCATTCTAACACAAAACCAAGAGAAGTGGTGAATTTTCACATCAAACATATAAAGCATTAGTTGAAAAAAACATTATTGGATTAATAAAAAAAAACAACAACAACATCAGTTATGCGTTTTTGAAATTAGGATTTAACTTCAATGTGTTGTACTAAGTTACCATGATGCGACGGCTGATGGGCTGTTTATTCAACTGATCAACAGCCCGTCATCCCAGAAGGTAGAAACACTGAATAATGATGATGCCAAAGAAACAGTTTAATATGCTTATTTTGATTCAGTGCACTGGATCGCTGCATCCACACTTTGAGGCCATGTCTTTGGATTGTCCGACAGCAGAAAACACATTCAGCTGTGTGAGGATGCATTTCAGGGTTTTGTTTTGTAGCTTGATCTTCTTCAGAGGTTTTCAGGAAGAACGAGTATCTTGAGTCAAAGTTCTGCTTGGAGCCGGTCGAGACAAGTCGCTGCTCACACCGCCAATCACAAAGTGTTTTGATGTACACGTGTGACTGGATTTTGCTTCATCGTCACCTGTTATTTTACCTGTGGGAAACTGATCGCTGCCAAACAAAAATTACATGTTCATTTAGTCAGTAAGCTTTCAGACTCTGATCTCGGCAGAGCACCTGCGTTTGGAAAGTCTGTACTTGTGATCGCTTATTACAAAGTTAACTTGCCAGTTCTTGAATATAATCAGGGGTACCTACACTCTGTGTTTATAGATGTCCATTCAAGATTTGATCATCAGAGACACAATTTATTGCCAAATATCTGCAGGGCCACACTTCCACTTTGTCTCAGTAAGATTTTACTGGGTGGTCTTTCTGAACCACATCGCTGTGTTCTCATTTTCAGGAGCTCTTGTCTTTGGCCAAGAGGAAGAGGGTCGATTCGGGTGAGCAGGAAGAGCCGGTCAGCAAACCTGCAGCTTCTACAGACTCAGAGACATCCGATAGTGATGATGAGGTATGCCAGTGTGTGTTTATTCTAAAAGACCTTTTTGATGTAAGAAAACATTGAATTTACAGCACTTTGAAGATGCTCTCTCACTGAAAGAAACAGACCTCTATCCTCTGTTAGGTACTGCTGTTTGATAACCAAACCAATTATCTTCCCTTCTTTTTTCTAGTGGACTGTGGGTGGCACCAAAGGCAAAAAGAAGGTTAAGCAAGGAAAAGGGTCTGAAAAGAAGAATGCCACAAAGAAGAAATTTAATAAAGCAACGGCGTCCGGCAGCTCCGATGGAGACAGCTCAGCTGAGAGCTCTGCACCAGAGGAGGGTAAATGTCTTCAGTTTTCACAGAAAACTCAGTAACTGTGTAAGATAAATGTCGAGGCTCTTGCATTGGCTGTACAGATGAAAACTGACAGCTCAGTTTCACACAATGAGCTGATGCACGCGTGCTCAGCTGGACGGCGTCTCGCATAAAGTGCAAAGCAGGGTGGCGAGACTTATTCTGAAGTGCAGGCGACACACATCACCAGGGTGCCATGTCTGTGGGTATTTCAGGTGGCTGGGATTAGGTGACTCACTCACTCATCCACTTTATCCCACGCTGGCACACTGTGGAGTATCTAAGCTGTTTGTTTGTTTATTTGTGTAACACAAGATCCACACAGTAATGGAAAACCTGGAAAAGCGTTTGAAGGGAAAAGTTTGGAAAACAGGTCAAGATCCAGTGCAAATATCAAAGATGAGAAGATCTCATTGGCAAGAAAAAAGGCTGCGTCATAGCCTCTCAGAAATGCTTTCATTTATTTGGACAAGCAAATCTGGAAAATGTGTGGAATAAGATTTAAATCACCTTTATTGTGTACTTTCTATTGCAGTCTTATCACATTAGTCGTGGTTACATAAGCTGTTTTTACCACACTGTGAAACGTAGATACCGTAACCATAACAAGCAGTTATTACTTTACTTTCACTTTCCAGTTTAAAAGCAGCTCAATTTCACTTCCATCTCAGCCACTTTTTAAAATGATCATCATGCTTTTGGTGTAGATGCAGCACAGTGAAGTGAAATAAAAGTTCAAAGTATCTTTCTTGGACCTTTCAGAGAGATTGATTTGCAGCCAGAGCTATAAAACTGTACAATTAAAACCTAAACACTACTGGACAACATGACATGGTGAGCAGAGTGATTCAGTGGGAGGTCATTCAGTGTTACAGTCAGAGTGTAATGAGACAGTATAAAACAATCTGTGCAGGTGATCAGTATAAAACAATATATATCATATTATCCACTGTTTAACATGTAAATGGCCGCAGGGACTAAAGAAACATATTCTCTTATTCTCTTGGTCATCATAACAGGCAGTTAAAAATGACGACCTGAGGGTAACAGTTCAGACTCTGTCCAAAGATGGTGATCGTGGAAAGGGACTCGCCTTCCTGAACACCTGCTGTTATAAAAGTCTGTAAGCTGGGCTCGACTCCTCCCTGAAATCTCACCGGCCGCTTTGATGAAGCTACTGAACCTGTTTTTGTCGTACCAGGCAACAGTTCTGGTTCAGTAAAACTAAAAATGAGTCATTGTCAGTGGAGACATTAAAAAAAAAATGTCATTGTGTTTATCATGGAAGCAGAAATCCACTAACTCAATACCATGATACCTACTTCCTGTAAGACATAGATGGTTATTAATACAGGAACAGAAGGCTGTCTCAAGGTGATTATCATGTCTTAAGTTTTTGGAGCATTTAATTAAAGGAAAAACTCATCACACCGAGTTACAAAGTCATCGACCACCTGCCCCATGCTGAATCTCCTCCAAGAAGACTAATAATCACAGAATTAAGAAGAATCAGTAGAATATGGTCAGATTAAAAGCAGCTCTCACTGATCAGGACATCTCTAACCAACGCGCTGCTCTTCCGTCAGGCGAGGTGTCCGATTCCGAGAGCAACAGCTCGTCCTCCAGCTCCGACTCCGACTCCTCCGAGGACGAGGTGTTCAGGGACGGCTACGACGACGACCTGATGGGAGACGCGGAGGACAGGGCCCGGCTGGAGCAGATGACGGAGAAAGAGCGAGAACAGGAGCTGTTCAACAGAATCGAGAAGAGAGAGGTGCTAAAGAGACGGTGAGTGGCGAGGACGTGAGAGAGGTGTAAAAAAAATGGGTCGGATTGTTACTATGTTACTTTTTAACATAAGTATAAGTAACATAGGTAAATTTGAAAACGTTCATTATACTGTTGGGTGCGTTGCTTTATTTATTCAAGACTGTGTTTGTTTTTTCAGTTTTGAAATTAAGAAGAAGCTGAAAACGGCAAAGAAAAAGGAAAAAGAGGAGAAGAAAAAGAAGCAGGAGGAAGAGCAAGAAAAAAGGAAGCTATCTCAGGTTCAAGACACACAAGTGGTGAGTTTTTAAAGAAATTCTAGTGCACAAACCTTTGCACAAAACTATCATATCATTAAATCTTTTTTGCAGATTGATTGCTTTGTTTATACTTTTCATTTTGGCAGTGTGACCTCTTTTCTGTATCCTGTGTTTTGTCGTTGTGTGTGACTGTGACATTCTCCGCTCTCCAGGTCATGTCGCACAACAAAGAAAGACGATCCAAACGCGACGAAAAACTTGACAAAAAGTCCCAGGCCATGGAGGAGCTCAAAGCCGAGCGCGAGAAGAAGAAGAACAAAACAGGTCGGTGTGATTTCACTTCTCTGCGACACGATTGCTCGTCTGAGTCGCTTTTAAAAGCTGATGTTTCCTCTCTCTTTTGAGCAGCTGAGCTTCTGGCCAAACGGCAGCCCCTGAAGACAAGCGAAGTTTACTCCGACGATGAGGAAGAAGAAGAGGAGGACGATGACAAGTCGTCAGTCAAAAGCGATCGGAGTTCGCGTTCATCGTCTTATGACGACGATGAGTGAGTTTTGTTCTGATCGCTGTGTTTCACGAAAATCGCAAGACCGCACTTTTCTCCTGATTTTAAAGTGACATCTTGACTGTTCTGCCAACAGAAAAGAAGAAACTCCACCAAAGTCGCAGCCTGTTTCATTACCAGACGAGCTCAACAGGGTCCGGCTGTCCAGACACAAGCTGGAGCGCTGGTGTCACATGCCCTTCTTCGCCAAGACGGTGACCGGCTGCTTTGTGAGGATAGGGATCGGAAACAGCAGCAGTAAACCAGTTTACAGGGTGAGCTTTAACATTTCTGTGCATGTACTCTTGTATAGATGTGACAGTGAAGATTCAGGCCTCTTTAGAAATAGATTTAGTTAAATAAAAGAACATTTTTGACATTTAATTCAAATTTCATCTCGCCTCGTTGTTCAAAGGTTGCTGAAATTGTGGACGTGGTCGAGACGGCAAAAGTTTACCAACTTGGATCAACACGAACAAACAAGGGATTACAATTAAGGTTGGTAAACGTTAACAAATATTTTATACATGTTAAAGCAGAGTATCTAGAATCAGTTCACTGAGCTTTTTTCGATCCTCAGGCACGGCGGCGACACGCGGGTGTTCAGGCTTGAGTTCGTATCAAATCAGGAGTTTACAGAAAGTGAATTCATGAAGTGGAAAGAGGCGGTAAGTGTGTTTTTGAAAAAGCAAAAATATGTCATCCATAACATTTCCTCCAGAGACTAACAAGCTGTCGTGTGTTCAAACGGTGGAGAAGAAACATCAAAGCTCAAACTTTGTGTTTTTTGGGTTCTTTTCCAGATGATGGTCGCTGGAATGCAAGTACCTACTCTCGATGAAATCACCAAAAAGGAGCAGTCCATCAAAGAGGCTCTGAACTATAAGTTTAATGACAAAGACATAGAGGATGTAAGTCTGTTTTCTAGACGTTTATTCATTTGTCTGGCCTTGTGCATTGTGCAGAACTTTTTTTCTTAATTTGGTCTTTGCTCTCCACAGATTGTTAAAGAGAAGGACCGATTCCGAAAAGCGCCACCGAATTATGCCATGAAGAAAACCCAGTTACTCAAAGATAAGGTAAAAGAAAGCAACCACCAGTACTTTTAAAATCTCTGTGGTACCTTAAATGCATTTTTAAAACAATTCACGCCTTTTAAATGTTAAAACTTAAACGTGCTCACTGGTACATCCACAGAAAAACACAACCTCAACCAACCAAAGTCCATGTTCTGACTTTTGTTTGTTTGTTTGAAGGCCATGGCAGAGGAGAGCGGAGACGGGGAAAAGGTGAAAGTGATCCAGGATGAGCTGAACGAGCTTGAGGAAAGAGCTGAAGCACTTGACAGACAAAGAACCAAGAACATCTCTGCCATCAGGTACACGGGTGTATGAATGATTTCAAATCTCTGCAGTTATGTTGATTTTATTTGTTAAAATTTAGTTTAAATTTTGTATTAAAAATGATTGTGAAGTGTAAAAAGCTCAGTTAAATTGTCTTTTGTTGGTTTAATGTATATAACAGGTATCTGGGGAAACTGTGGAGACTTTTAACCTAAACTATACTATTACATTCAGACAATACAAGTGAACGTGGGGGGGGGATTGGTTCATGTCAGATGTTGAAATACAGTTTTGTTAACAGATCGTCTTGTTCAAAACAGAATTTTGTTTGACTCTTAAAATCTTTTAATTGTCCAGCTACATCAATCAGAGGAACAGAAGCTGGAACATAGTTGAATCTGAGAAAGCCCTCGTGGTACGTACCTCCTCTTCAAACACCACAGTCATTCATCCGCATGTCTCATTGTAAAGATCTTCAGTGTTGATAGATTGCAACTAGTTGACTATTGCTTTCAATCATTTAAATTAAAACTGGGTTTTAATATAACTCATGAGCTTGAATGTGCTTGAATGTTTTTGGAAAACATCCATGTTGCACCCTGCTAACATCCTGTAGTTTGTTTGCTCTAACGGGGTGTGATAAGAACAGTTTAATGTTACTGAAAGATTGGAAGGGAATTTTCTATCATTAGAAATACAGTTTCTTTTTTGCAAACACTAGTCTCTTGTTTAAGTGCATATTTACTTCTTACCAACATCTGGAGATTCTGTCTCACTGTAGATGTAGAAGAGGAAAAAATAGTGATGTTGATTTAACTGCAGTTTCGATCATTATCATCATAAATCAGTCAGTGGTCCAAATTATGCTGCTGTTATTACAGCACATTTTTTATTTACTTATTTTATTTTCTGACAGGCTGAAGGACAAAACTCCAAAAACCAACAAATGGATCCTTTCACACGAAGGCAGTGCAAACCCACCATGGTGTCTAATGTAAGTCCTCTGTAATTATTTAACTTAATGCTTTACTGTATGTACAAATTAACACTTCAATTGAATGTAACCTGTTCACTTTGTTCCTGCAGGCCAGAGACCCGTCGGTCCACGCAGCTATTCTCGCTCACCTGAACCAGAAGTACGGCTCCGGGTCGGCAGCAGATCCTTCAAGCGCAGAGAAGAACAAGCTGGTGAGCAGAGACACTTCCAGTGCTTTTACACAAAAGATGTTAAACTTTCTCTTCATTGATGAGGTGATGAAATGATGCCAAAATCCTGGATGTAAATAGTTTTTTATGCTCTTTATCAGAACTGTCTTTTGAAACAAATGTAGACTTTTAAAAAAATAGTTTGATTGACAATTGGAATTTAAACATTTTAAGGCCTTAGCTGATTTTATAAAATGTTTTGATATCAAATATTATGTGCACAATCTGCATTTTCAACAAAGAAAACATTGTTTTTTCTGATTTGATATCAAGTAAAGAGAACAAATTAGTATTAGAATTAGAATTGAAGTAAGCATCCTTATATTTGTTAAATTTCTCATTTTTTTCTGTATTTTAGGGTCAAGCAAACTCAAAAGACAAAGATGTACCCAAGCCAACCAATGACCTCTCAGAAGATTTGTTTAAAGTTCATGACTTCGACGTGAAGATTGACCTACAGGTTCCCAACGCAGGTGAGATGATCCGACCCAGCGGCGTCTTTGACTCGCTCAGCCTGGATGTATGTTTCACTCACAGTTTGGTGTTAACATTGAGCACTTTTTAAAGTAATATTGCTCTCGTGTCCTGCAGAGGCAAAGTCTCTGTCGGTGAGCTCCAACGCGCTGCCGGTGAAGGACGGCGCCCCCCGCAGGTCCCTCAACCTGGAGGACTACAAGAAGAGGAGGGGGCTGATCTGATGTGGACGCTCCGTCATTCAGAAACCATATTGCATGTGTAATTGGCTGTGGGAGAGAGCATGTGTGTATGTGTGTGTGTCTGTGTGTGTGTATGTGTGGCTGAGAGTGTGTGTGTTAGTGTGAATGACTCCCAGAGGACGTGAGCTTGAATGTTGATCCAACAGACTGTTTATCTGAACACAGAGGAAATACTGATTGAAGACAACATATTTCTCAAAGGATCTCTCTCGGAAGAAACCTGTCCCACAGATATTTGTTGTTTTGTTATTTTTGCATAATCACACACAAACTCGTATACTGAGTTGTGTTTTTTTTATGTATTTAACTCCCCACCCCTCCCTCTTTTGGATCTTCTGGAGTCCACTCCACATTTTTGTCTTTTTTTTGTTTTTGTTTTTTTTGTTTTTTTTTTCTGAAAGGACACGGCGCTTGTGGATTATTACCTTGAACAAGGACACTATCTTAGAAAACTTAGATTGTTGAGGCATTTTGAAATGACCGGACTGGATAAGTAATGGAGCTGACCAGCAATGAATTGTTGTAAATCCCCCCGCCCCTTTTAATGTGTGATCATCTGTCCATGCAGTCCATCCTGAATTTTAACAGCCTCACGGGGTTTTTTTGCGGAGCGTAGATGATCATCATCTCGGACTCGACCGCGACGACGGCCCTCCATGAGAAACGTGAAAAGGTCAGCACACGTCGACTGGACATTTATCACTTTTTAAGTCTTTGAAACAACCCAATTTAAGAGGAACCCTTTTCTATGGCTGGCCTGGTTATAAAAGTGTTGCTTCGTTTCTGTTATCTCTTGGTTGGTTGTTCATTGGGATAACTCCCCTGCCCTTAACTCCCTGAGCAGATTCTATGTGTTATCAATTGTGTCCATAGTCAGTTCCTGTATTGATGTGGCATGCCATGTAAATATGCATTTTGGAGTGAGTGCGGAAAAAATAAAGAGGCACTGTTTCATAACTTCTGTGTCAGTTTGTTTCCTTTTTAATGTTAAGGTGAGACTACAACACAAGTATCTGCACTACAGAATCAGAACCAGGTTTATTTATTTCTTTTGATCTGTTGGTGTGGAAAAAGAGGAAGTAGAAAAAATATTTTAAACTATCTGCTTGTTATGAGAAGAAAAGACTATTTCTGCACTGTGGTATTACTAGTTTTACTTAAGACTAAAATCTAAATACAGCCACTGGGTCTGTAAATAATTTTATTAAAATGTATGTTTTTAAATCATGTAACATCATCACCCAGATACAAAACCTTAAATACTCTATATACTGTACTTACTGTCATATCCAACTACCTCTTGTAAATAAAGCTACCTGCTGCAGTAATCATTTTTATTTCTGCCTCCTTTGCACCATTGTACTATTATACTGTTTACATGTTACTGTTACTGGGTTTTTCTTTTTCAATATATTCAATGAGTGACAATACATATATCCAATGAACAGGTATATATATGTATGTATATAGAAACGCACATGCATTTATACTTTATGTACTCTTCTTCATAGTAGTTTAATGTTTATTTTTAATATGTCAAACTGTTGGACTTGTTTTAAACTATGTATTTCTATTGGTGTGTGTACAGTGAGTGTGTGTGCAGATCATTGATCAATAAAGCCGATTCTTCACCTCTTGATATATCACCTCTGTGTATTACACAATAAACTGCATATCAGTTTTTATTTTAATATGATAAGAGTTTAAAATATACAGTTTTATATACGGTGTGTGTGTGTGAGAGAGAGAGAGAGAGAGAGAGAGAGAGAGCGTGTGTGTGTGTGTGTGTGTGTGAATGTGGGACAGCCGCATTGGTTGATTTTTGCTCAGGCACTCCTGCGGGCACTCTGTTGTTGGGTCCTCGCTCGCAGCGCTTCCTGGTCCACGTATTTATAGAGAAGAGATGATCACAAACCTCCAGTTTCTCTTATCCGAATAATGATAATCGATCACATTGATCCGCCGGGTGTTTCTCTCTCGTGTCCTCCAGCTGAGTAACCCGCTGCCCGGAGACATTTTCACTGTCGGACACTGAGGTCGGTACGTTTGGAGCCTGTTAGCATGTTAGCCTGTTAGCTGCAGTTTATCCTCTAAACCAACTTGTCTCATTTAAAGAGCTTTAAAATCAGCTTTAATGTCCTCCTGTCTGCAGCAGAAACTGTAGTTAAAATAACAGTTTTAATTGTGATGAGTAATTGAACTGAGTTTTTTTATTTATATACTGTCAAGCTCAATATTTGCAAGATAGAATAGTTGTTTTTTAATGATTGAATTGTATTATTCTTATGTATTACACTATCCCCTTTTGCTGTTGTAGGGTTAGCTTATTTTAGCTGTGCAGAAGTTGCATTTAGCTCCAGTCCTGAGTCGAGTCAGGCTGCTTAAAAAGACTCTTTACTTAAGATTTGATCCTCATGTCATTTCGACCTCATCTGTCTGTGTGTTATCGTTGTCATGTTTGTTTAAAAAGGATAAACTCACAGTTCTGGATGACACAAGTCTTGCTCCTGTCAGCGGCAATTAAGCTCTTTTTCCATGCATGTCCATGATGATTTTAATCAGCAAATTTATCTTGACGTCTGTGTGCTTTTACTGCATACAACCCCTGCATGCAACATGTTAAGTCATGTAAATGTACAGAATTGCTGCTGCAATGAAAATTTGGGAGATGAGTATCACATCTTGTTTCAGTGTAAGAATGGAAACACGGTGCATCACAGAGAAAGTCACACTTTCTAATTATTTTGAAATTATGTTCTATGTTTATCATTTAGGAGAGCAAATGTATTAACACCTGTTAAATATGTGAACACTGAAATGAAATTATGATTATATGTTATGTAAAAACATAACATGTTGACACCTATGTAGATGGGACCCAGTGAGCTAAAAGGCCAAATCGTTCTCAGATTGTGCTGTTATGTTTCTGCCATCAGGACACAAAATGTCTTGGTTTGCTGAATTGGCCGGGAAAGCTGAAGACTTCCTGAATAAAGTGGACCAGGGAGCTGCCACTGCCCTGACCAAAAGCCAGGCAAGAACATCCTCCTTTTCATCCTATGGAGAAGAATCAATCATCAAACCTGAATACAACAATGAAGGGTACAAGACAGATGCAGCTGTGATGCACCACGCTTATACGTCCTCCAATGACGCACCGAGCTTCATCTCTGCAGCAGCTGGCAACATCAAGAGATCCAGTGCAACCCTGCTGGCGGGTACTGCCAACGTGGCCAGCGTCCCCTCCGGCTCTGGCAACAGCGCCTCCAGCTCTGCCAAGGCCTCGTCCAGCTTTGTCCGGCCCAAAAAGAGCGAGCAGGATGTGGACGATGACATGCTCTTTGACTTTCTGAACAGCTCGGACCCTCCGGTCAGCACCAGGAGGGATTCAAGAAGAGAATCTGCCAAAGTGGCAGTTCCCGTCACTGAGGCCCAAAACCCAACGCCTCCTCCTTCCACCACTCCCCTTACAATCCCCTCGGCCCCGTCGACACCCCCCTCGACTCGGGGTGTATCCAGGGCCTCGAGCATGAGCTCACTGTCTGCTCACAGCCTCAAAACATCAGAGGAGAGCTCTGCTAAAGAACAAAGCCAAGGTACGATAATAGTGAAATGTTTGCATCTGGCATTTAAGTAGATAGATGAGTTGTCTTTATATTGGCTGTTTGTTTAAAGTGTGAAGTTACCTTTGTTTTCTGTGGCTGTAGTTTGTAAGTAATGTTTACAAATCTCTGTTGTGATATTAATATCAAAAGATAGATACTGTTAATGTGTTGTTACTGGCATTTACTATTGTCCAGCTCTCTATGGAAAGCTGTAGTAGGCAGCCATATTATATCTTGCCTTATTTATGTAAACTATGCATCCAAATAATTTTTCTGGCATTTAAATCTCACTAATATATTTTGTTCCCCTCCTGGCCACCACAGACACACCTGACAGCTCAGACTCAGGCCTGGCTGTTCCTCAGGAGTCCAGCAGGCAGGAGCTTCCTGCTCCTCCCACAGAGGAGCCGCAGAGTCAGATCCTGTCCAGTCTGCGTCTGGAGAATCAGCTGCTGCGCAATGAGGTGGCCTCCCTCAACCAGGAAATGGCTTCAGTCATCCAGAGAGCAAAGGACTTACAAGATGGTGAGAGACGAGACAGGATTAGTCGTGGCTTACGCTTCTGCACGCCTGTCTCTTTATTAATTATGTGTTTTTTTTCTCATGTAGAACTGAACCAGGCCCGTACACGTGCAGAAAAATGGAACTCGGAGCAGTCTCAGACTGACCGGATGGTACGGGGACTTCGGTCACAGGTCGATGACCTAACAGAAGCCCTCTCTGCCAAAGATAGTCAACTTGCAGTCCTGAAAATTCGACTCGATGAAGCTGATCAGTTGCTGAAGTCCCGCAGTGCTGCATTGGATGAGGCAAACAAGGAAAAGTCAAGGTACACCCTTGGGATCACCTTTTGACACAGAGATCAGACTCAGCTTTTTATGAACTGGAATAGATACACAGATATACACATTATTTTCCTCATTTTGTTTTTTAGAATTATGCAAGACCACACAGAGGGGAGCAGCTTGCAGTCCCAAGCTCTTGAAACGATACAGGAGAGGCTGCGAGAGGCTGAAATGGGTCTGAGGAGGGAACAGGACAGCTACAGGCAGATGCAGGTGGACATGAAATATCATCTTCTGTTGTCTTTGACACTTAGGTCTAAACTGAACACGTGGAAGATATTAAGCTTCCTAATCTCTGTTCTTGTGCAGACTGAGTATGCTGGCCGCTTGTCCAAACTGGAGGCAGAGAGGCAGACCCTCGCAGAGACGGTGACTGCAGCTGAGCGGCGAGCTGCAGAGGAGAAGCTCAGGGTCGACGACGTGCAACAGCAACTGAAAAGTGCCAAAGCTGCAGCTGAGACAGCCAAACAGGAGTTACAAGACTACAAGCACAAAGCCTCACGCATCCTACAAGTAAGTTGTACAAGTAACATGTTTTTCATACATAGCAACAGCAGTCAGTGTCCTTTTGCAATTCTGTTTTTGCTCTTATGCTTTTAATGAGTTCAAACACTTTTTAAATGGCCCTCTAGTCCAAAGAGAAGTTGATCAGCAGTCTGAAGGAGGGATCAGGTCTGGACACTCTGGACGGCAGCGGGGCCATGGCTCTCGAGCTGGAGGATCTGCGTCACGATAAGGAACTGCAGAGGGAAGAGATCCAAAAACTACAGGGGCAAGTGCACACGCTTCGGACAGAAATACAGGTGAGAGCATATAAATTCAAAGTAACCAGACACTATCTGTTGATCCCTGTCGGAAAAAGTCTTGGTTGATGGCTGCACTGAGAAGTTTGTAGATGTATCTGTGTGTATGTGAGGCGCCGTTTACCTGCTACAAAAGCAAATGTTTACATTTTCTGTCTGACTTGGCTTTGAGTTTTTTTGTTTGTACACGGCTGCAGCATCTCCACATCTGCAGCGGAGATCTTGTTGATTCAGCTGTACGAGTTAGTCATGTCTTTATCTGCCAGGATTTGGAGAACCAGGCCCTGACCGAGGCGGAGACATGGCGCGAGCAGCAGGCGCAGTTAGAGGAGCAACAGGCGATACAGAACAGAGCCAAGCAGGAGATGGAGGCGGAGGTCGAGCGCTACAAACAGGTGAGGTGGAGGGATGAGATTTTTTTTTTAAAAATGGTCACAGGTATATTTTTCTTGAATTTACGTTTGTTTTATTTTTTTATTTTAAAATACAGGAGCTGCAGTACCTGGAAGAAGAGCAACATCGAGCCAAAACCACTCTGCAGAGCAGAATCAAGGACCGAGAAGATGAAATCCAAAAACTCAGGAACCAGGTCAGTCTTTCTAATTATGCAGTGTATAAAATGCAGAGGCCTCTCTGGGTCGGGTCTCGGCATATATCTGCTTTGGGAAATGCCTCTAAATTTACATGTTTGACAAACTTTATTCGCATTTTACACTTCTAGTTGACCAACAAGACTCTCAGCAACAGCCAGGCAGAGCTGGAGAATCGTCTCCACCAGCTGACGGAGACGCTGATCCAGAAGCAGACGATGCTGGAGGCTCTGGGCACCGAGAAAAACTCGCTGGTCTTCCAGCTGGAGCGTCTGGAGCAGCAGCTGAAAAACGCTCAGGGAGGTCAAAGTGGAGGCCCGGCCATCAACATGAGCGGCCTGGAGGGAGCAGGTAGGAGACGTTTAGCTGATGATGGCAAGCCGCGCAGTCCAAACACACGTGATTTTCAACACGTTAAATACATGTAAACAACACGTTGTCAACAACATGTGGTCTCAAACATCACTTTCAA
>JBAJHX010000115.1:4622166-4648760 GCA_037176925.1 Amniataba percoides
ACACGTGATTTTCAACACGTTAAATACATGTAAACAACACGTTGTCAACAACATGTGGTCTCAAACATCACTTTCAATTAATTATGAGCAATTTGGCCACTTTGTCCACTTTGAACAGGTGAGTGTCGTAAGTTCCTATTGGCTGCTGAGCACTCGGGTTAAACCATTTGTGTAAACTGAGGGGTGTTTTACCACTCCTGTTTTTTTAAAAATGCAAATATATTTTATAAGCTTCACAATAAAATAAGAAAAAGCCAAACAAATAAAAGGATCCTAAGCAGGAGTGTTAGGACACTCCTCGATTTACACAAATGGTTTAACCCAAGCGCTCAGCAGCCAATAGGAACTTACGACACTCACCTGTTCAAAGTGGACAAAGTGGCCAAATTGCTCAGAATTACTTGAAAGTGATGTTTGAGACCACATGTTGTTGTCAACGTGTTGTTTACATGTATGTAACGTGTTGAAAATCACGTTTGGACTGTGTGGCTTGCCATAGCTGAGAGTCAGTGTTTTGTATTTAACAGTTTTGTGTGTTAGTTTTTATTTTCAATACTAAATTTGTTCTCAGCAAGCAGGAAGGAAGATTAGAGATAACATGTAAAATACATTTGATTAAAAAAAAAAAAACAACAAATTTTAATGTACAAAAGCCACTGTTGATTTTCTAGTCTGCTCAATAAAGATGCCAAAACAATGCAATGTACCAAAAACACTTAGAACTGGACATGTGCTTTTGTGTTGTAAAACTGTTCATTCAGTTAAGTAGCTCATCAGATTTCATCGACTGTTCACCTCTTCACTCAGGATGTCTTTCTCCGTTTGTTGTGTTTTCAGGGGCACGACAGAGAAACACACCGATCCTCTTCAGCGATCAGGACAGTCCAGGAGTGTACGGCAAAGTCCGCAAGGCAGCCAGCACCATCGACCGCTTCAGGTAACAGGAGTGTTCATTTTCATTTGTAAAGTGAAAAAAAAAAAATATATGAAAATACATTCGTTAGTGTAAAACACAGCACAATAAAAGACAGAAACAAGAGTTTTTAAAGCTGTTTTAAACAGTGAAACCATCAGCAGATCTGATTTAGTGGAAGACTTTTTTTTTTCCCTCACCTTTACTTTGCTCTGTCTTTTCAGCATCAGACTGGGCATCTTCTTGAGGCGGTACCCAATGGCCAGAGTCTTTGTCATCCTGTACATGGTAAGGACATGAAAATAATAATAATAAAAAAAGTCATTTTTCTAGCTTGATTAACACTGGTTAATCCAATAAACTAACAACATTTCTATTTGTTTTCACAGGCGATTCTGCACCTGTGGGTCATGATCGTCCTCCTGACTTACACACCAGAAATGCACCACGGTCACCCCGACGGCAGATAGAAGTCCTGGAGGCTAAAACCTGTTTGTTTTCTGGCCTTCAGCATCAGGACGGCACAAGCTGCTAGAAAATATGGGCTCTGGGTCCCGACTGTTTTGCACAGAAATGCTATCAATTAAAGACATTTCCTCTGATTTGTTCTTTATTTTTTTGTCCCCCAACTAAGAATTGATAGCTGACAAGTGTATTGAGTTTTAAAATAATTACAGAGTGATTTATTGTGTTGGTGGTCTGCTGAAGGGACATGAAATCAAACGTGATCTCCACCTGTTCCTCTCATCGTCTGCTGTCAGACTGTGAGATTGTATTTAACACTATGTAAAAAAGAAGTTTTTAATAAAGGAGTTAGAAGAAACTGAGCCAGCCTGACATTTTTCTAACATCTGAGTTATTCAAGGTTATTGCATCTGGGTAAAGTTTGTGGGTAGAAAGTTGAAATAATCAGTAACTTTATGGTTTATCATTTGATCTGGTAAATATGTTAAAGCCTAATTTAAAGAGGACAGATTGATGATAAGAGAAATATTATATATAAGTTCCATTATCACATAAGAGGAAATATCCTCACTTTTAGAATAATATTGTATATTTTTCCAAAGTTACACCTGGAGTCAAAATCTGTATTTAAACAATTGTCATAGCTGTTAAAAATAACTAAAATGATGAAATTTGGATTCAGCACGCCTTTAGTTATTAATTTTTCTCTGTTCCTGTGTGCTGACATCACTAACAGTATAAATGCACTTTGCATTGGTTGGTTTGGACGCAGTGTTGAACATTTTCTTAATCTAATAATATATTAGCTGTTCACACAGTTAATACAGCAAGTTTCAGGTCACTTTGTCAGTAAATAAGTCTTTAAGAGAATTAGGAATAAGAGTTTTTTCTAAAATTAAACATAAAATATTCACATGTCCTCCTCAACAGAAGTCGTCCAGGTGTCTGATGAGATGTTTCATATTGTTGAAAGGCTGCCTGGAACATTTAAGGGGAACATTTAATGGGTTTGATCTTCAGGCTATTTTGTCAATTTTGTCAAAAGAAAAGTCAGAAGAAGGCCAAAACAAGAAAAAAAGGATGATAAAAAGCTGCTCAGAAATTTTGAGTATCTGGTTTGATCCTCAGGCATCTGACTTTTAAAAGCTGATGTCTGAAGGAAAGAGTGAAAAGCTTTAAAAAAAACAAAAAAACCAAAGAGGTAAGACTGACCGAGGAGCTCGAGGTGATGGAGGCCTCAAGTTTCTTCCATCCTGATGAGACTCTGAAGTCCAGGATCCAAAGCGAGGCCTTAAAAGTGTCCCTGCGGCCTTTCAAAGAGAAACGTGTGGTGATGAGACTGAAAACCACGAGCAGAAACTTTACAAAGCACCCTGTTCAGCAGCAGTACAGGTTATCATTTTAAACAACACAGTGACTGAAGTTTAACAAAAAACAGCTTTTATCTGTTAAGATTTGTTTCATAGTTAAGCTGGATCCTCCAAGAATCAAACAAAATACTTTTCAATAAATGTATTTTTACTGTTTCTTTACTCAGTTTTTAGTCTTGATGTTGACTAAACCTCTTCCTTTCTGTCAATAGTGTCTTTGCATTAAACTCAAACATCCCCAAACGCAACCACTTTTCATTTGAACTCATTTTAACCTCCAGTGGTTTCCTGCTGGACATCTGTACCACAAAAATTTACCATTTTCAACTCAGTGTGACATAAAATGACACATGCTGAAGTTCATTTTGAAATTTAGAATGAATGTGACAGACTTATTTCACACAGACTTTTCTGCAAACAGGTAGATCAAACTTCTCTCATCACTTCAAATATATATATTTTTCTACTGTATATATTTTATTGTATATATGTTAGTTGTATATTACTTAATTTACATTTATAGTTTATTTTTAATTTGTATAACTTTATTTTATTACTTTATCATTTATTTGAAATGGTATTAAATATTTTTATTTCTTAATCCATTTTTTCTTGCTGAGTGTCTCTACTTTTAGCATTATTTGAGCAGTCTGGGATTTAAGAATTTCAGTGATAAATAAATCTTTCATATTCATTATACATTGAAATATCACATTGCTGCACGTGTGGAGGAAAACTTACGTGGATCTGGTTCTTCTGAGGACTTTGTGGATGACAACTGATGGCTTATTAGTTGTAGTGTTGGGCTCCTTGAATAGTTTGTGACCTAAAGAAGAAAAGACAATTAGATCACATAATAATTAAAAAGCACACAAGAGAAATCAGCTGGATTAACGATGAACTAAATGAGCAAATCCATCATGAAGTTATTATTTAAAAAAGCATGTAATGGTGAGTTTGTGCATGAAATAATGTTTTAATAGTGATTAAAGTCTTTTACACTCAGTTGTCAGTTCACACTGCAGATCCTGCTACACCTCTTTCAACAACAACACAAATACAATTTAATTTATTTCACCCACTAAGTTGTACATGTGTTAAAATAAAATACTGGTCTGTACTGTGATTCAGACCTGCGGTGATTAAATGTGTTCAGATCCAGAGAGCAGCCTGAGTTCAAAACAAACTGAGCAGAATATTCATGATAAAGACTAAAATCTTTGACCTTGTTGAAATATAGAAATTAAACTGTCGGGATTTAACGGTGTGGTTTATAAAATGGGGGTTGAAGCAGGAGAACAAACACAAAGCCGAACTTTCTCAGCGGTCAAACTTAAAGTCCCACCACAGTTTTTAACACATAAAATGATTCAGTGACTCAGTTTGCAGCCATTTAATGTTTCCTTCAACGTGTGACACATTAAAAGGTTGTAAAAGAGTCCAAATTAATTTAAAAACAGGAGGACTCACATGTCAGGAATCATCTCGGACAAACTTCAGGTCACATTTTAAATGAGCCACTCAGAGGGAGTAACTCAGAGATCTTCCAATCAGACGTCTCATTGCGCTTTAAAGACCCGCCCCCTTTCACCTGTGATCCACCTGCAGTCTGCAACTTATTGGATGGAAAAGCTGTCAATCAAATTTCACTGCCTTCTTCAATCTGATTGGTGACTTTTTTATTTTTTTAAATGAAGATTAACCAACCACTGAAAAAAAGAGATAAATTTCAATGAATGAAGGTTTGATTGTGCATTTAATCCATAGATACTTAATCCATACATAAAACTGAAAACTAAGTATTTAACTAAGGATTTTAAATCAATAAATGGCTCTTTTAGAATTTAGATGACCTTAGAGGAGATTTAGCGACATCTAGTGGTGATATTGCAGACTGCCTTCAGCTTCATTTTCACTGGACTATTAGTTGTTTCTGCACTGATTTTAAAGCAGTTGTGACTTATTGCAACATTAAAGTGATGAACATATTGATGCATAAATGATCATAATTCAATATATTGATTAACATATCCGTCTGTAGCTTGTGTCGAGGAGCATCTGACAAACTGAAAATAAAAAAAACATCACAAAAAGTTTCTGTGACCTTTTATTTTATTCATCTATTGATGTATGCACTTTTTTCAGTTTTTAATTTTTGTCATGTTTTGTGGTGTTTTGATATCTTTTGTCACCTTTTTTTCAATCTGATGTTTGCGTCCAGCATTTCAGGAATAAAAAACAGAGACGACTCACAGAATTATGTCTGCATGCGGAATGAGTATTTTATTTATAACCAGTTTATAAAAATAAAATACAAAATAATTTTAAAACAAAAAAAGAAAAAAAAGAAACACTGTACAAGGCATTGATATGATACAAATGATAGAATAAACATAAATAATTACAGGTATATACAATGCAAAACTCCCCACTCCTTACATTCGTTCCTTGAGACTGTACAGTTACATTTCAAAACCATGACGTACGTTACGACACAAAAAAATATCAACCATTAAAAAATCCCAACAAGTGAAGTCAAAATGATGGATGGGCAAAATTAGCAAATGTCACAATAAATAATTTCTGTCAAGTATTTATAAGTTATTGACAAGAAGTAATCCGACGTTATGACATGAGAAGCTCTCATGAGTTTCCATCTCCGCTTTCAAAAACGAAATAAAAGCTGCGTTTGTTCTGTTGACTTATGGGTATCTGTGATCACAAATACCTGCAAAGCTACTATAAATATGACACCTTTTTTTTCTGTGAGCGAGGACACTTTAAAAAAGCGCCAAAGAAACTCTCATCCACAAGGTGTCGCTAGCACTAACAAACTACACACCACTGCTGTGTAATGATGAAAAAACATGAGCAGAAGTCTGATTATCTTTTTAAAACCAGCAGCACTGTTTAGTGTCTGTCCCTCCCTTTTCGCTGAAGCCCGTTAAGCACATAAGTTATGGTGTTACAATAATTACTTTAATTAAATTATTACTTTTAGAGTATCTTACAGGTATATATTAAAAGTCTGCACAAGAGCGTTCTGAAAGCTTGAAGTCTGGGAGAAAATGCAAACACAAACACACCAAGTTTTTCCACCAGTCGATCGATAAACGGCCCACGCGTTCTCAAAAAACAAAAAACAGGGAGCTCTCCAGCACAAGAGCATCTTTGTAAGCACACAAGAGTCTGAAAGCGCCGAGACGCCGAACCACGCTGGCAGCACGTTTGCCATCCGCAGACGAGAGATTATGAGCGGCGACGGCGAGGCCCGAAAGAGGAATGATCTCCGGCACAGACAAGGCTCAGTCATCCCTCGCTACGCACAGAGGGGCAGAGAAGAGACATTAAGGCGGCTGACTGACTGAACGCTGTCCGCTGCCTTCAGGATGAGTCATCGTAGCTGCTCTGTGAGACGAGCGCAGAGATCTGCAAGGAGTCAAAACAAAAAGAAAAGAAAAAAACGGCACATTTTCACGTCGACGTCAGCCACTATGCATTTATCTCGAGTCAAAAAAAAAAAACACGTCTGCAAAGTTTATCAAAATATTTGGCAACGTGATTTTATAGCCACATCATACTGAGGCCATGGCTGCCATTCATCTTTCAACTCATTTCCTAAGATACAAGTGCTTAAAACACGGCAAAAATCTCTTCTGTTTTCTTTTTTTCCTGGTATTTCTTTGTCAGTTAGTTAAAAATCGAGCATCGCAATCGTCCCGAGTCAGTGCAGAGAGAAAACTGGTCATTCATCAGGAGGGAAATTAAAAACCGGCTCACCCAACAGGCGAAGGTGTAAATCTTCACAAGACAGATGCCGATGGGAGGCGGTACGCGTCTTTTTACTCAGTAGTTGATTGAGAGTTTTTTTGTATTTTGTCTGTTGAGCATGCAAAGAGTAGAGCTGGGAGGAAGCCGGGGGTTATTTTACAGTATCTTACAAGCAGAGGAGGAGTGGGAGGAGGTCGTGTCAGTGAGGGATCCTAACTAAAGTAAACACAAAGATACTCTGATTCCTTTGCCTTGTGCACAAACACTGTGTGTCATTAAATAAAAAAAAAAAAGAAAAAGAGATTCTCCAGCGCAGGAAGAATTGAAAAAAAAAGTTCTTGCACATGGAAGCATGGAGCATCATTTTGGTGTGAGACATATATGTACATATGGCCTCCATTTTTAATAACATTTCCACAAAATGTTGTTTGAGGTCTGAAATTCACATTTTTTCAAAGTTTTTTTTATCTCAAACACTGACCTGGTGCATACAGGACAGTTAGGTCGGGTTTCACTTGAAATATTTCCTTTTTTTTTTTTTTAAATACGTACAAATAAAAGCTACTCTGTCCTTAAGTAAACTGTTGCTCAAATTGTGTTTGATTTTACAAACGTGTGTTGCTACCTTTTCTACATAAAAGAATACTGCTGAAAAGGGTTGTCTTATAACTGCTGGCACAAGTCTGTTTTTGGCTCCTTTTTTTTTCTTTTTTTTTTGTCTAATTACAAACAAACCGAGTCCTCAAGCTGCCCAAAGTGCCAAGGCACACGCTGAGACAAACATCTGTGTCTGCACATTATTCATCAGTAATGCACCTTGTGTTGTTTAAGCTCACTACTGCTACTACGACGACCGCGACCGGAGACGCCTTTCAGGTCTAAATCACGAGTCCTCGCTTGTAATCCCTTCGTTCGGCGCGACACTTTGATTCCCTCTTAGCAACACAGTAGGCACAAAAAGGTGTGTGTCCTCACGCACTTTACATTGATTGATTGTATAAAAGGATTTTTTTTTTACTTTGGAGTAATCCCTTCAATTAAACATTTAAAACTAACGCAAGTGACACAAAACCACACATCCACCATCACACAGGAGAGGGTAGGAATCGTAAGCATCGCTAAGCATCAAAATAAATAATCTCAATAAATACAGCTGTACACAAATTCAGGCTTTATGCATTCACATTTAGCATAAAGTAAATATCATACCCTGCCTGCAATCTCTAAATACTGAGGAGATCGCTGAGTCAGCCCCAGGCCGATAATTCATGAAGTTGTGATCGGCTACACTGATTTTCCATCAGTATAATCCAAGTGCATTAATACTGGGGATGAATAAGTTACGTTATATTGTGGTGTAGGACGGAGGGAGATGAGTAAACAGGAAACTGATTAATTTATTCATGTGCCCACAGGCCTGACTAACTACTGGTTGATGTATTATAGTACTGATGGTATTATTTTAAACATGATGATGTAAATTAAAAGGGCACTCTGTCATGGCAAGTTATCATAAAGGAGCACTGCACTGATTTTACACAGAAAGTTACTTCAGGGACCTTTCATCCGGTGAGCAGTTGTATAATGTCCAGATAGTATTTGTAGTAAGCTGGATGATGTGAGGCTTTTAACGAACTGGAGGCGTTGGGTTTGACAAAAAAGGGGCACTTAAGAGACAGAGGAGGTGATTAAATTTCATTTGAAGAAATGGATTCGTTTAACACATGGCTGCTCAGATTTGGACCTTTCTTTTTCAAGTCTGTCTCTCACAAGTCCAACAACTTGATGGAAGTGCAATACTGCATCACTGGAGTGCTGCTTTAAACCTGGGCGCATAAATGAACAAAAACCCTGCGTGCAAATAGAAGAGAACAGCGGGAAACGACGAGACAAGTGAAAGGTTCAGACCGACGGCGAAAAAAGGGAAATAAGATTTTTTTTCTATTTATAGAGGAAGACTCAGGCTTTTATCCTGACTGCAGTTGCCTATCCTAACTGGAGTCTTCCCAACCTCTGCTGGCCGGGGGGGCGACTATCTGCTCAGCTTACTGGAGCACTTGCCCTCCCGGCTGCAGCCTTTTCCCCTGGACAGGTGGAACGGGCCGGTGCGGGCTTGGCGGCTGCAGCAAGTCTCCTGGTGGTGGGGGTAGAAGCGGCGGGGCGGCGGCGAGCCGGAGAAGCTGGGTGGCGAGCGGCTGCGGCCCAGGCAGCCCCCTCCCCCGCCGCCACGGTGCTCGTGGCGGGAGGGCGAGGAGCTGACGGAGCGCTGCAGGGAGGAGGAGCTGCGCGGGGAAGCGCTAGAGCTGCGGTGGTGGTGCGGAGAGCTCGTCAGGCTGCAGATGCCCATCCTGGAGCCCCCGTGCTGGGCTGAGGAGCGGTGGTGAAGGGGGGAGCCTCGGGAACCGTGCATCAGCTGAGCAAGGCAAGTCAGGAGGTCTGAGTCACTGGTGCTGCCAGCTCGAATGCGGTAACGCCTAAGCCTGAGTGGGTACACAAAGCAGGGCAGGTTATGATTTACAGCCAAGTCTCATATTTCAGAACAACCAGGAAGCGGGTAATGAATCAAATATCTTGCCAAGACGAGAGCAGGTGGTGAGCTTAGCTTAGCACAAAGTCTGGAGACAAGGGGAAAAAGCTGGCCAGGTTCTGTCCAAAGTAAAAAACAAATCTGCTGATTGCTCTATATTTGACTGATTAACACTTCATGTACCTTTGTATCTCTTCACAAACAGAAATGAAAAAAAAAAGTTTGGTTTAGTTAGTTTGGTGCTGAAACAATTTCTAGGCCAGGAAATAATTCCAGCACTGCACAAATTAAACAAACACCACATATTATTAGCCGTTTCCCCCATTTTCAGTATTTATGCTGAACTAAGCTGATCACTGTTGCTTCATATATACATGAGAGTGCTATGAATCTTCTCATCTCACTAACAGCGAGAAAGCTAATGTCATTAAATATTTTAAATTAATAAGAAGAATCAACCAACAAAGAGATCTATGATATAATGTCTTCATGCTCTTTTTTCCATGTTGTTCATCACAAATGCTTTGATAACATTTTTAATTTTTGATCCATGGAATCAAAAGTGCAGATCAATAAGTTACCTGCCCTCCACTGTGGGGCGGCAAGGTGGTTTTCCAGGGGGTGGGCGTGGCAGGAACTGTGCTGCCAGCTGCTCGGCAGAAGAAGCTGAATGAACGGGACGAGGGATCCTGCTCTTGCGGGACAGAGGGCTGGAGGAGGACGACAGCGACGGAGCGTCGTCTCCCTGACGGTCAGAGCGGGAGCCCATCAGGGAGTCCTCCTCCTGAGAGCGGTCAGAGGCGGAGGACAGCGGGTCCCGAACGAGGGAGGCCACAATGGGTCCGCGCCGATCAGACAGGGATGGGGAGGCTGTGGGGGAGGGCACCGCGCCGTGGTGGCTCGCTTTCTTCTGCAGGAGTTTCTCCTTAGCAGACCCTGCAGGAGGGAGATCCAGCAGACTGGAGGGCTCCAGGACTGGGATGCGACTCTGCCTCCGGCTGGGGTCCTTGCGGGGGGCAGCCGGGGAGGAGGAGGCTGGTTTAATCTGATCTGGGGTCTTGTTTACTTCTCTGCCGTCCTCCCTCACCAGAGGAGGCTCAGCGGCACAGGGGGTGTGGCCACAATCGTTCTCGGTGTCTTTCAGTTTGGGGAACGCGCCGTTACTTAAATCCCTTTGGCCATTAGCAGGAGGGGAGAGGTGGCCGTTGGCAAACACAGGGCTGCAAGGGGAGCGAGGAGAGCGAGGAGAGCGAGGAGAGCAAGGCAAGCGGGGCGAGCGAGGAGGAGGCGGCGAGTGTGGAGAACGGGGGGAGCGCGGAGAAGACACGCGGCTCAGCACGGGGCTGTGAGCTTTGGAGTGGTTGTTTCCATTGACCAGCGTCTCGGCCAGGGGGTCTGTGGGCGACCCTGGATGGGTGGGTGCATGATCCTGGGGGGAGCTGATGTCCGCTGTGTGCTCCTGGACCTGCTGAGCCTCAGCTTCAGCTTCACCACGCCTCTCCAGCAGGAGGCACTGTGGGGCGCTGTCTGATCCTGACTGGGAGGACAGCCCAGAGGGACGCTGAGCTGTCAACTGGAGGGGAGAGGGAGGTGGAGACACGGGAGGAAAGAGAACGACACACAGGTGTTACTTGAAAAACCAAGCACACTAAAAATGGGAAAAATATTCTAATAGTCAAAGGCCTGTTGCTGATAGACTACAACATGTCGAGTTGTGCTGTAGTTCTGTAGCAAGAGCCTGATTGCAGATGTGTGAACAGAGAAGAATTTTATAATGTGGGGTAATAAATGGTGATTAGTTTGGCAACAGCATGCAATACCATAGCTACCATTATCAGACCGAAACACACAAGTGCTATGGCAGTGTCAGTCAAGCTGTGAGTACTAAACCAGCGAGTAGGACAGGAAACGTTCACGCAACTTCGCAGGGGGCTTCAGCGAAGAGAGGGTGAGGAACAAATACAGGGAGAGAGAGAGAAAGAGAAAGATAGAGAGGACAAAGACGATCTGAAACAAAAGAGACCATGCAACCTGTAGTCATGACTCGACATTCCAAACACACATGCCACAATCAGACAAACACACACCCCTATTCAGATCACAAGAACACATGTCCAGACACAAGGACACATCTGACCCATGCTCTGCCTGGCCTGCACAATGCCCCTCATGGTTTCTGGAGAGAGCTGCCTGACGACAACACAAAAAAAAGCAAGCCGACTGAACAAAGAAGACAAAATAAGCAACTTAAACAAAAAAAAGAAAAGAAAAGAACAAAAAATGTTGAGAGCGAATGGGTTGCTACTGATGCAGAGGAGGCTGAATGGAGTTTTTTTGTGACGGGATCGTGAGGGGCTCGTCACCTGCTGAAGCTGGGCGCGGGTGATGCGTATGACAGAGGGAAACTTGGTGTTGGCAGCGCCCGCCGGGATGGCCGGCAGCTTCCTGCGACTGGGTGAACGGGTGCCAGGGGCGGGGTTTGGCGGAAGTGGTAGGGAGGCGTGGCAGGAGGAGGAAGAGGAGGGGCGCTCCTGCTGCTGCTGGTCGGCGGACTGGCTGCGCCTCATGCCCGGCGGCTGGCGCTGGTGCAGCGGGTCCGACAGGGTGGTCAGGAGGGTGTGAGGGCTGGGAGAGCGCAGAGGGACGGGGCTGGACGTCCGGACCACGACCTCCTCGGGCAGGGACGGAGGTGAGGTGGGGAGCTAAAAGACGGGAGGGAGAGAAGTGGGAGGTGGAGAAAGGAGGGGTTGTGAGATTGGTGAGGGGGTGAGGAGATGGAGGAAGTGTGGCGGAAGGACTATGAGGTGGAACAAGCAGGTTGAACCAGTGGGGAGCATGACGTAGAGCTTGTTGTGAAGAGATAAAGCGTCGGAGTGGTTTAAAAATAAGGGGATAATTTTAGGCTAGGCAAGGAAAAAAGAGGCGAGGTAGATAGACTTTGGGAAGGCAGCATACATTTTCAACTTGGAGGCAGTTGTTCTGGTTGCAGGAGAGAGTGAGGGGGACAGTTACTCTTCTTACAGTGGAAAACGCTGCCCAACAACGCCAAAGCCGTTTCTGTTGAACTCGTAGAATGAGCAGGATTTTTGGAATTCGACTCAGTGATTTTAAATAGCAAAGAAGCAAAAAAAGTAATTTAAACTCAGCAAAACCAAATCATATTTTTAAAATTAATCATTCAATTTGTGAAATAAATAAAAACCAACCAAGCACATTGCAAATGCCTGCAAATAAGGTAAAATTATGCATGATGTCTAATGCAAATTAAAGTGCATTTCAAAGCCATGAGCTCTCTTTCCCCCCATGCTGTGATCTGATAAAAAGCTCTGCAGTTGTGACACAAATCTTTTTTCTAACAAATAGACACAAGCAAAGAAGCAAGAACACATAAAGCAGTAACATTTAGCTTCACACTACAGCAAGATGCAGCTGGTGAAACTCTGACTGTTGTATGAAATTAGCATTTTGGTTCTAAAGCTAGAACTGTGACTCTGTGCAGCTTTTTAACCTTGTAAAATGCTGACTACAGTCAGTATCATGTATGCCATGTTGTGAAATGGCCTTCAAATGAAGCGGCTTACCTGAGTGAGAACTCCCTCAGCCAGAGCTTCAGCTGGGCTGGTTGGCGTGACGGGGGGCAGAGCCCCTGCAGGGCCCACACTGAGCTCCAACTTGTCCACTTTTGTACTCCCCTTGGAGGAAGCCACACTTTCTTGTTTGGTTTTGCCAGAGCCAGGGCTCGGGCTGCCCTTTCCCCACCCAGGAGACTGTTCCCCTGGCTGGAGCACCTCTGGCTCCTCATCCTCCTCTGAAGGGCTGGTGGTAACTTTGGCTCCTGGAGAGCCACCGGGTCTCTCCACCATTACCCACTCCCTTGAGTCTACTTCCTGCCTCCCAGAGCTCAGATTGAGGGCCACAAAGCCCCCGCTGCTGACTGCCCCCTCTCCCTGCTCCACAGATCCAGATGATGGTGGTTTAGGAGAAACACCACCAGACCGGAACTCCTCGTCGTAGTGCCAGACCCTGTCAGGACGCTCCCCAGCAGGTACAGTCTGACCCTGAGTTACTGGGATGATTGCAGCCCCGTCGGCCTCCTTCTCCTGGTGCTGCGAGCCAAGCTGCTGCTTTGTAGAGCTGAACAGACACAAACGATCAACTCTCTATTCTCAGGAACACTTTTGAAAGAACTGACATTAATTAATGTTACTTGAAGGACGTACCTGGCCTCCAGGAAGCGCTCCGGGCTGGGCTTGGACTCCAGGCCGAGCCTCCTCTCCACCTCACAGCTGTGAATGTTGCGGAGCTTCCTCAGCAGGGAGCCGTCGCGGTCTGAGCCCACCAACTCAGAGTGCAGTTTGACTGGGGAACCCAGGCTTGGCCCAGCATAGGGGCTCTGGTGTCCTTGGTTACCCTGGTTGTTGCTGTGCTCCTCTTCTGTTGCCACCTGTGCAAAGTTTTGTTAGCGACTGATTAGTGATGAACAACAACAACAAAAAAAGGAGTAATCGAGGCATCAGTTCTCTGAGAGCTCTTGAGGCAATAAAACTAAACAACAGTCTACCTTCCAGGCTGCTGTCCTGATGCGGTTCCTGTTGCGGTCCAGCTCCTCCCAGACGTCAGCCTCCTGGTTGCGGTGCGGGTGGAGGGGAGAGCCCGGCAGGCGCTCCGGAGCAGGATTGTTTTCCACGTCACTGAGCTGCTCATCCTGCAGAACCTCATCTGTGTTTTCCCTCAGCAGGTCACCGGGGATCAAGGAGGCATTCGCCATACTGGGACAATAAAAGGAACAGACCTTACTTCATGTTTAAGGTTATAAAGAGCAGTGAAGGTAAACACTGACAGGCAAGTTTCCTCTTAATTAACTCTATAAAAGTGTTATTTATTTTAATCAAACGTACCCCATGTGTGCCGGAGTGAGGCGGGTGTGATGTTGTGGTGTCGTGGCTGTGGCACTGATGGTCAAAGTGCCATCTGTGTTGGTCCGTTCCCAGTCATAAGGGTCATTCTCAACGACATTGTAGGTTTTCATGCTGTTGTCGAACACTGACATCAGCAGCTGCAACAACACAAAATTCAATACAACATTTCTAAATCAAGCACTGTACTGAAAACATCAAATCTATGTAATCAGAAAAAAAGACTCCACTCTTCATTAAATCCATATAAGCCCCATGAGTCACCTGGTAGTCAGGCTTAGTGAAGTAGTCCAGGTTGGAGATGTGCTCCAAGAACAAACCGAACTCTGCTGGCAGGTGTTTGAGCATCAGACGGTGGTCATAGGTCTCCTTCAGTTTCCCCACATGTTCCTGGAAATGAACAAACACACACATTAACACTTTGTCGCTTCCAGCTACCTGGACAGACCTGATTAAGACAACAATTACTGGCTGTCCTTACTTTGTCCTTGATCTTCCTCCATGGCAACTGACCGACCAGAAACTCCACCAGCATGTAGAACAGAGACCACAGGTCATCATGTCGACCCATTTCCTGCAGAATTACATCACTGAGTTTATAATAGTATAGTTTATTTATAGTATTTGATCATTTGACAAATTGTGACAAAAAAAAAAAAAAGGACAGCTCTGTATAGCACATAAATGGACACGTGTGGGACAGCAGATTACACAAGAGCCCTAGTGCAGGGTGGACTGATACTGACCTTATTCTTGTGTGCATTCACAGATGCGTAGCGGACTGTTCCCCTGAATCCTGCCACTGGACGGGGCTGAGAAATAATGACCAAAACAGTCATTAAATACTGAGACAAATTATCCAACATCCAACCCTATCCCTTTATGGTCATTTCTTCCAACGACTGATCACATTAAACCTTTAAAAATTCAGTTTTTGGTCACTTGCAGGAAGCTCAAGAAGCAACACAACTTCCATACGACCAAACTATCACACTGTGGAGCAATGGTTTGCTTCAAGTCCAATATTCACTCTCCTTTAGCTCTGTTTTCTGCCCTCACCAGATCCCGAGGGAAATATTTGTCTTTTTATCTGCTAAATGATCCAATATGTTCACTGGCTACTCGCTAACTTCATCTGTCAGGCAGCTGTGAGAGTCAACCAAAACAGGCTGTGGGAAACGCCAAGAAAAAAAAAATCTCAGTAACGGAGTAGGACACTTACAGGTCGAACCTCCTGGCAAGAGTTGGTGAACTGGCGAGCTAAACCAAAGTCCAGCATGTAGCAGGTTCGACAGGTACTTGGGAAGCGGCCCATCGCGAAATTGGACTGAAGCAGAAGAGCACAAGACAATTGTTAAAAGAATAATAAAATAAATTATTATGACATGAATGAAATTACAACAACATTTAATGTCTATTTAAATCCATGTAGCCTCAAGGGAATAAATGTGTGGTTATGTTAGAGTATCATTTAATGCAGCAGCTCAGAAGACAGAAGATATTTATTTACATTCTGCTACATTTTGGGCGTTTAGCCAACACTCACAGAGAGCCAACTTACTGTAAGTGCAACAGTAAAAAAAAACTGAGTCAGCAGCAGTGTTAGCAGCCAATAATAAAAAGTGCAAGAGTCACAAACACTGCCCAGACAATAGAAATAAAAAAAATTCCCACGTGTCTGGAATATACAGAAGGAACATTAGTGCAAAGTAATGTAATAAGAACCAAGCAGAAAATGTCCTCTGCTGCCCTCGGTGAGCTGTGACTCACCGGTTTGATGTCACGATGCAGGAAGCCGACTGAGTGGATGCTCTCGATGGCCTCCAGGATCTGGCGGCCCAGACGCAGAGTGGTGCTGATGCTGAAGGTGCCTCGGGTCATACTCCTCCGCAGGTCGGCCAGGTTGCGACCCTGAGAGAGAGAACACACGCCACATCAGTTAGCAAAGAGGGAGTCTGATAAATTCCTCCTTCAGGATGTGATAAAAAATACTCAACTTATTTATCCAGTTCTGTTTTGAAGGCAGCACATAGTAACTGGGAAAACTTGTGTACTCTTACTGACAGAAATGTTTGACAGTGGTGATAGCCAAGTATGCTGAGCAGGCAGAAAACAAGCAAACAGTAAGAAAAAAAACACAAATTCAGCTGCACTGATCATCTATAATTAAACATGTGGTGCGGTCAGGAGGAAATGTGCCCCTCCTGAGGGTAAGGTTGTATAAATCACAACCATATGCACGCTTTTAAAACACTCAAAGCTCATCTATCATTAAACTGACCGACTCACTAATGTCTGTTACATGTCGATATCGCCGTAAAATTTGCTTACATTAGCCGCCATAATAATAACGGTCATAGCAGAACAAGCAAGACAGCAAAATCTAGAGTGTATGGAAATAAGCAAAATTGGATTTATTCTTCTGTCAGGAGGACGAATGTGTGACTACTTATTTTGCTTTATTTAACTCAAATTTAAATTATTTAGTTTCCAGTCGCATTTTTTAAATAGCTTATGTTGTATAATCAACAAACCTAAAAGAATAGAAAATAGCAGGAAATCCTCATTAGAGAAACTAGAAACAACATTTGTTTGGCATTTTTGCTTAATAAATGACATGATCATTTATTTGTCAGACTGATAATCAAATCTGATGTGTCGTGTTGTAAAACCTGCTTAAAACCAGTAATTATGAGGCATTAAGTGCACTGCATTGAGACCAACCTGCAGCTCCATCACCACATAGTTAAAGCGGTCATTGCGGCCGCACCCCACAAAGCGACACACGTGGTCTTTACCTGTGAAACGAGGGAGGACAAGAGAGTTTCGGGTTACTTTCGTGGGAAAATAGGAGGTCACCTCACAGTCAACTTATGTCAGCAGCATCATTTGGTTGTGCTGTGTGAATCATGATGATGTGTGCATCCACGATTCCCAGATCTCCCACCTCCCTCCCTCTCTTTCTCTCTCTCTCTCTCCCTGCCATCCCATAACCAGCCTCTTGCTGATTTATAGCACACAACACATGTGCATGAATGCCTTGTGTGTGTGCGCATGCATGTGTGTGTGTGTGTTCATGTGTGTTCTGGTTTCAAAGGACGTTGCTGCACTGGCAAGCTTGACTGTGACCACGCCCCAGACCCTCCAGAAAACATAACAACATAAACCAGACCTCTTTATTAAAGAGAAAAAAAAAACACACCACTTTTTACATAACCAAAAAAATCTAATTAAAAAAATCTAATTAAAAATAGGCTATTATTAGCTCGATGTGAGCCAGTATAAGGTCATGGGTCAGTGCTCGCTTGTTACAGCTGGTCTGGTCAGCGATGTTTTTTTTTTGGGGGGGGGGGCAGAGTTCAACCTGTGTCACATTACAAGCTGGCTCCCTCAGGAAGAAACAGACCCGTGATGCTCCAGGCAGCAGCCATTAGACGGCAAACATGATCCCCGCACATTGATTTTCCTCTCAGAGGGGGGAAAGAAAAAAGAAGGACGTTGTGGTTAAAAGGCAGGAAGGAAAGGGGCGGGAAAAAGCCAAGGCTAAAAAAAGGAGAGAAAGGAGTAAAACTATACAGCACCCCGCCCCCCAAGAGGAGCCGTCTTGATCCTGTGACTCCGCCGTGAGACGTCAGAAGTCTCCAGGAACGTAAACACACACTTCCTCTCATACTCGAACCCACTTCTGTTACTGTCATCGGAAACCTTTACGTGAAAACTCCCACAATTAAAACACTCATCTTCTGCTCCTGCTGAATGACAGTGTGTTTTGCACTGCAGACTGAAGTTCACTGAGCTGAACTCGGAGCCGAACCGTGTTTACAGATGAGTCAGATGATCTATATCTGGCCTCAGAGGGGCAGATGATTATACTGTGCTATCGACGTACAAAGACCATCCCTGCATTTTCTACTATTTCCTGGACCAGTCTGGTTTTTTTCTGCTTTTTCAATGTTTGTTTTTTTTAAATCACTCCAGGAGAAATTATTGATAGAAAATGTTTCACTTCTTTTAAGTGTTCATGTTACGTCCAAGAAAGGTAATGATACACACAATATATCGGTCTTTTAGGGGAGGGGATCGATAGGTTACAGTGCCTGGGAGGATCAATCAATTCTAGAAATGTAACTAAATCCGCCGAATCCATTTCGACTCACCCTGGAGCTTCTTGAGCACGGCGACCTCCATCTTGAGCACCTGTTTGGGCTGCTGGGCCGACTCCACCTTGAGCGCCACGCTGCCCCGGGTCAGGAGGTCCACCGCCTCGTAGATCTCCCCAAACCCGCCACCCCCAATCTTCTTGACCTGGAGGGATGAAACACTGCGTTAATGAAATACAGTGTGTGTGTAGAGTGGGATAAGCATTTGGAAATAAGTGGGAAGTTTAACAAAAGGATTGTTTTTTGCTCTCTCAATGAGAAGGTCAAGGTCAGCAACAGAACATCCAGTTTTCCTTCTATTGTAGTTTTTTAACCAAAAAAATATAATATGAACATGTAATATTTGTATTGATAAGCCACATTCCTGTCTGACTGTGATCATCTTGAAAAATAATGTGCTGTTGTGAAAGTGATAAAAGTGCAATGCACAGAGATTATTCAAGTGAAAAAAAAACATTTAACATTTAAATCCATAAAATCTGCATGTCCAAATTCATTAAAAACATCATTAATAACAATTAAAAATAGTCAATCTTCTGTGCAGCAGAAGAATTTACCTATGAGATGCTTAAATAGAAGAAATGCAAAAGAATTAACATAGAAAGAATATAGAAAAGATTTATAGAAAAATACAGAAATGTTTTAAATCAACATCAATATCAGCATTACGTTGGTTCGGAGTTTAGTTTTTTGAGTGCATGGCAAGTCCTTCTTCAATTTTTCATCAAAGTCGACTTGTTTTGATATGAAGAAAAAAGTCTTGTAAAAAATACTGAAATATTACAGTGCAGCAGGAGGCCTGAAAGATAAATTACCTCACTGGATGTTTTGTCTACAGTAGATGGTTTAGAGATTCTAGAGAATCTCTTGGTTGTTTTTTTCAAGATGCAGTAAAAAGGATTCACACAGACGTGGTGTGATGGAATGAGCATGGGTAACGTAGGCAGTCATCTGTATGTGAAGTTATATGTACAGACGGGTGACAAATCAAAGGAGAACACAAGCTGAAGCGTCTTAGTGTGAAGTCAGGCCACCACAAGCCTCCAGAAGACCCTCGGTCATTGAGATCGAGATATATTTTACAAGAGAGGAGGAAAAGAAAACATAGCGAGACGTAAGCGCAGCATCAGAGACAGACATCACAGTCACAGGCATCATTAAATAGATTTGAAGGTCAAAGTTTATATTTGGTGTTGGTCCAGAATCTTCCACAAGTGTGAAACTGGGTTGAGATCTGGTGACTGTAAAGGCTGCAGCATTTTATTCATTTTCATACTCAAACCATTCACTGAGCACTGGTTTATGAAAGCATTTGAATTTGATGTTTTTCTTCACTCTTTGAGCAGATCTTTCCTTTAATTTGCCCCCAGTCAGTATTTTCTTATGTTTTCAGTACAGATCCATACGACAATTATTGTTATTGAAATGTCCGAAAAACAGCCAAAGCTGAAAGTGACGAGTTTTTGTTTTGTTCCATGACCAGTCCAAAACCACCGAACCATCACAAAAGAGAAAGAGGAAAATACTCTAATTTCAGAGGCTGATTTTAGCTCGAATGATGAATTATTAAATAAATAAACAACAAAACAGTTTTTGATAATTTTTCCGTCAATCAACTAATCAATTAATAAATTCAAATCCACATGACAGGAATAAATGTTACTGTATAATTAGCTTCCTTGTAAATCATTCCTGTGCTCAGTGCTGATTGCATTTGCAGTGATGACGGCTGTAAAAATAGCTGCACACATCTCTCAGAAAAACAGGACGCCAACAAGGATGTGTTTCATTCAACTACGCTCCCTCTTCTTCATTTCACTCCTGCAAAACTGCCTCCAACAGTGTCACTCTCAGCACCTAGAGTAGAGCTTTAAGTTCCCACGTGTCCTTTGCTGTCCTCCACGCACACACGCACGCACGCACGCGCGGTCTTGTGTCGCACTAGGAGCTCAAGTCGTGGGATTAGCTGCAGCATTCTTATGTAACTCCTTAGAAGACAGGAAGCGGTGCCAGGCCGCCAGTTAGGAATAACAGCCTCACATGGCACCCAGGCCGGCACAGCAGTGAGAGACACGGGCCCTCAGGGAACGCCGCCACCACCACTGCTGCCGCTGCTGCTGCCGCCTATAGCTCACTGCACTGCCACAAATAGCTTCACGGGCTATTTTTGGATCTCCCATACTGCAGCAGCCCTACCTGGACAGAGAGACACGACCCCAAACTGTCCAAGCCACAGGTGAGGTGCTGTAGAGGAAAGCAGGAGGACTCGCAGGCAGGGAAAAGCGTCGCTTGATGAACAAAGAGTGGCTGTTTGCGGGACAGAGCATCTGTTTTGTTGGGCAGAGCGGCGACGGGGCCGGAAAAGAACACGCAGCCTATTGTCACCACCGAACGACACGCCACTTACCACTTTCCATCGTTCCTTGACCAGGGAGAGCACGCTTAGGATGTCAGCTTGCTCCGCTCCTCCGCTCATCCCGTCTGTGGACCAGGGACGCTGTCCTCACTGCTCCCCCCCCGCCCACCTCGACCAGCAGAATCAGACTGGGCCGGGCATTTGGGCCTTGATGGAGAACCCTGTGGAAGCCCAAGAGAACAAAAAACTGTCAGAAACAGAGAAATAAATAGAGGAGAGCAGTTGAACTCTTGATTATTGAGGATAATCTGCAGATTTCTTGAGCTAATGGACTCTGAACAAAGAGGTTTCATAGGTCTGTCTTTTTTTATATATGTGAAAGTTTGAAAGTCGTCCCAGTGGACAGACGAAGGCTTTAACGTCTGGAGCTCCCTGAGACTGGACCGTCGCTGCAGCTGCCACACCTGCTGCGGGCAGCTGTCTTTCTGGACAAGCTCGCCCTGACAACTTGCTGGCCTGAAGTCCTGCGTCTTAAATTACAAAAAGGCTTCGTCTTAGTGTCATTTTTCCAGCCATTTATCTTTTCTGTGTAACAGCCAAGGAGCAGGACTAATGAGGACAGCACTATTGAGTCTCGGCAGATACAATGAGACTGTTTAATTCTTCTAATTTAGCATTAGGGTGTTCAGTTCAGGTTGTGTAACATGGCAGCTGAAATTTTCATCATAATGACGAGGCATTATTCTTAAATAAATCAATAACTTAGCACATGCAATACCAAGTTTTGTGTAAATACACTGATGTTTATCATATTGAGCTAAACAAGTTTTAACACTGTAAACAAACAAAACATAACTTTTTGTAAGAATTTTGTCTGATGCTAAAATTTTATTTAAAATTTCATTCACTGTTGCTTTATAGACTGGTTACACAGAATTAACAAAAACATTTGAGTTGTCACACTGAAAAAAATCCCTCCCTCTCTTTGGTATTAATACATTGTTTTTACATTAATAAATACTTGGTTGGATTACAGCCATCAAGTCCGCTGATATACAAGTTAATAAGTTCATCAATCATTTTGCTTTTTCTCTGCAGTTTTTTTTTTATAGAAGACTAATGGTTTAAAGAGATAAAGAGACACTTTTTGCTCCTTGATGACCCAAATGTTGCTCTTATTTATGACCTCTAACTGATTTATTTATAGCATTTATAGCTTTAATATATTATTCATCAATAGAGCAATTAGTTACACCTCAAGAAACATTTATAAAGGCTAACTTATGGTAAAGTAGCACCACTAAATGTGTTTCCATGTTATATTAAAAACAGGCAGGATCAAGTGGCGTTTCCTCCTCCTGTATTATACAACATCCATGTCACAGATCAGCATTCCTCTGGAGAAAACACACCGCTAACCTCCTTCGGTCTGCATTTCAAACACTCAGAGCAAAAAAAAAAAAAATCATCTCATCCTGCACGCGGCTCGGCAGGCATCGTCCACGGTTATGCAACGAGAGCCTTCAAAAACGCTGTTTGGTTACGGGGCCTGATCCTGACATCAAGGAGGCGAACAGTCCCGTCGTGCACCGGGATGAGGAGGAGAGAGGAGCGAGGGCAAAGCGTGGTTGGACTAGATAACCGTGAGATGACAAGCACAAAGTGTGACCCGAGGTGAAGTGAGTTGGACATGGATGACACCACAGGACGAGCTCTGAGGACTATAAATCTCCTCATTACATATATTATCACTCTAACAGCATTTGAACTGTATTTTTCATGCATGTAGCTCCTATTTGATTCTTACCATTGCTTATCCTAATGTCTGGAGACTGACAGAGCAGGATAATGTAGAAGTAATTTTAATATAATAATATTTTCTTCAAACAAGCAGTCATTATCAATAAATCTGTTGACCATTTTCTTGAATAATTGGTAAGTTATTTGGTCCCGACAATGTTATAAAATGTTGATCACTGTTTCCCAAAGCCTAAGATGATGTCCTCAAAAATGTCTTGCTTTGTCCACAAACAAAAATATTCCGTTTACTTTCACAGAGGGACTAAAAAAAGAGACAAAATCACATGTGAGAAGCCAAAATCTGAAATTTAGATGCTTTTTTTCTTAATAATGGGATAAAAATTATGAATCGATCATCAAAATAGTCGCAGACTCATTTAACACTTGACTACTAATTGATTAAGTGACTAATTGTTGCAGTAACATACTGGGAAAGTCATTCATTTTGCACGTATTTTGCAAATAAACCATGATCTTGTCAAAGTAAAACCATCAAACATCAACAGTGGCTAAAATATTTCACTCTGGATCAAAGTGGGGGACGGACCGAAAGATAATTAGCCAAGAAAATGAGCTGAATCTCAAATGAATCAAACTTCCATCCATGTTTTGTGTCAACACTTCGCTTTAAAGTCATCAGGCCAAAGATGAACCAAACCTGTCAAATTATGTCAATATCAGGGACTGAAACCTGTTTTAACCTTGGGTGTGTGTGTGTGTGTGTGTGTGTGTTGCATCAGAGTGACTTCAAAGCTTTGTAGAGAGAGAAAACATAAGTAAGGGCTGCCTTGTAAAAACATCAGTTGAATTCTTGATGTCAGGGTAATTGGGTACGGCACAAAAACACGGAGCACGCCGTCACAACCGTCAGAAGAAACGCACTGTACGAAACCCTTTTAACCCCCGAGGGATGAGAGGAAGTGACTGTAAACACTGATTAGATAACCTCTGTGTCAGAACTTCAAGGTCACCCTGTGTTCTGGTGTCTTTGCCGAGAGGAAACACTCTTTGTGTCGCCACTTGAGAGAGACTTCTGACAGGAAAATGGAAGATACGGAGGAAAGGATGGATGTTTTGGGAGGTCTCTGCTGCCTCACTTAACCTCTACTTTTTAGGTCAAGAGCTTGGATGAATCTAAGTAGCTTCTTGTGGCCTTTTTAATCTCTCAAAAACATTAAAAAAAGCAGGAGAGATGCTGGAATATTAAATGCCAGTCAGTGCGTAGATGACATATAATGAGCACTCAGACACACATATTGCATAAGTGCACACACCTATGCACAAGACACGCTGCCTCACGCTGTGATTAATCTCACACCTCACAGAGACCAACGGCTCTGCTCTTCCTCCTCCTCTTCCTCCTCCTCCTCCTCCTCTGCTGCCGCCATGCGAAGCACCATGAATGGGGAGGGAAAAAGGAAAAAAAACACACCACAGGAGGTGCAGACCGTGGGCCAAAAATGAAAACTAATCTATGACTGCGAGCACTGGTCTCATCGTGAATCACAGCATCCTGACCCCCACGTCTCCATGGCGACGATGGTGCAGTGCCATTTTCATCTGCTGACTGCAGCTCGGTCGTCGCCTCTGCCCTTTTGGGTCTGCTGGGGGCTGCAAGTTTCCACGAAGCATCAGGAGAAAACGTCAATGAGCGACCCCCCCCCACCTTCAGAACTGAAAGATAAATAACCCTGAAGATGCTCTCATTGACAAAAAACGAGGAAAAGACTAACTCTGACCCATCCGTGCATGCATGTGCAATAACACAGGCTCATGTGAGCGAAAAAGTCGACTGAAAATCAAACGCCTGGCTTGATTTTCTGTCTGACCCCAGTGAGTCCTGGGCTCAGCTGCAGAGTGGGGGGGGGTGGAGGGGCTCATCAGGGTGAAACTAGAGTCTGGGATGACAAGTTTGTGTGCAGGACAAAGCCCACAAGATGAGGGTCCAGCATGGGGAGGCCTCTGCACAGTCCTCTCAGGTCTCAGCATGCATGCAGCTGAAGGGATGAGAGAGACTGGGAGGTGTTTATGGTGTGAAGCCTTCACTATCAAGGATGCACTCACCTCACAGAGCAAACTGTGGCTGATTCAAACTACCAGTGACACTTAAACGCCTCATTTTCACAGAGGCATGTGTGCAGATGCTAAATAAATGCAGTTTTCAGTGGGATGCCTGAGCTCACTCAGTGTCGGGCTGTGTTGACCCGCCTCTCCTGCCCGCAGTGGACCGGAGAGCTTGTTGCGTGGTTGCCACAGCAGATTTACTCAGGCGCGTCCACGCACACACCGCAGGCCACGCAACCTCATCCGGCCCCGACGACATGCGGGGGGGGGGGGACGACAGGAAAGAGAGAAATGAAGGGGGTGGAAAGAGAGACTGGAGGAGACGGTGGGTGAAGAAAAGCCTCCCGGTTTTCGGGTGCTTACCTTGGGTCTTTGCTGCCAAGCCTCGATCCGGGTGTGGTTAAGAAAAATCCTCAACGGTTGGCGGCGGCGGGGGGGACGACGCGGAGCGGATTCCCATAGCGAGAGGGGCGTCCACGGGAGGAGGCAGCGAGGAGAGAGGAGAGGGAGGCCCCGGTGAGAAAAACGAGCCGTGTGTCGGTGAAGGAGGCGGTGAAATATGTCGGATCGCGGTCGTCCCTTTTCTCCTTCTGCCTGTCACCTCAGCATCTCCAAACGGTCGCTGCGGATCCGTGACGTGACGACTCGGCGGTGGTCGTCCGCCGGGCTGCGCGCGCGTGCCCGGACCGATCGCCCCTCGCAACAGCTCGGGCGCGCGCACACACACTCCGGGTCCCTTTAAAGCTCGTCCGCGCGAAGGCGTAACGGTCGACCCGTTATTTATTGAATTTTTTCTTCTTTGTCAAATATTACAACACTTTCAACCCGTGTGATTAAAAAAATCCAGAAAAATATTAAAGGTCCTTGATTGTGATTGGCTGAGTCGCGTTCGAAGTCGTTGTTAAACGTCCCATAGAAACGTACCTGCGCACCTGTCCGCATTACATCAGTATTACTGCGCCAAAGAAATAGTCTCAAGATGTCAGATTTTATCGGAAATTTAGATTTATTAGTGGGATAAACGTGGATTAGTGGTTGAAAGACGTGGGTGGGGGAGATTACAAAAGAGAAGACACGCTGAAATTAATGAAAGGGAAACTGAAGACTAAGAACTAACTAAGTCAATAAATTAGATGGGGACCTTAAACAGACTATGTAGGACGAGAATTATCTGACTTTTGCTCTTAAAACAATCACTTAATTGGAGATAAACTGAAACTCTGCGTCATATTTATGCGAAAAAAGGAAAACACGAGCCCTACCTGTGTCTGTGTGTTGCCTGGCAACCATTCTACTAAACGTCGCTGGGAACTACATTGCTTGGCGGAAGGATTATTATATGTTATCAGTAAATTATTTCAGTTTTGTTGCTGTGTGTTTATTTTATCAAAACTCGTCAGGCATATGAATAAATCGTTTTAAAGCAATAAAAATAATATTCCTAATAATAATGAGGACGCAGGATAATTATTGGAACGCGGCCATAGAAAAATCGCAAAGACCGCTGGGAGGCGGCATTCAGCCAAACATGGTGTAAACAACTGATGTTACACACAACAACAACTACTTTGCCACATGGCCATTTTAAATACTTTATGTCCTGCTTTCTTTGCACCAACCATAAAATGCATTTGTAAATTTCTCATGGAGATCAATAAAGTATCTATCTATCTATCTATTTAACACAGCTGGAGATAAATCTGCAGTGTTACTACAGCAAAGGCAATAGTAGCAAGAGTCAGAATAGTAAGATAAAATGACATAAGACATAAGACAATAAAAACAATAAAGTAATAAAAATAACAACTATAATCTTGTCACAGGATACTGTTGGGATACACCCAGAACAGTTTCAAACACTCTGTACAAACACTGTAACTGTAACAATATAATAGTAAATTCAAAATCTTATTCCTCTTTGTAAGACACAAATTACCAGTGGGGGAACATTTACTCAAGTATAGTACTTATAGTTACTTTTTTCATAAGAAAGCCATAATTGTAATCAGAATCACCTTTTTTGATTAGATTTGTGAACATATACAAGAAATGTGACTCTAATTTTTAAAATTCTCTTAGTGCTCGTACATAGAAATAGAGATACATACAGTTTAAAACAAGGGCAGCTCAACAAGGTAAACATAAATCACTATGTGTGTATTTACACAATATTGCATAGATAGATAGATAGATAGATAGATAGATAGATAGATAGATAGATAGATAGATAGATAGATTGATAGATAGATAGA
>JBAJHX010000115.1:4649430-4665741 GCA_037176925.1 Amniataba percoides
TATAATATAATATAATATAATATAATATAATATAATATAATATAATATAATATAATATAATATAATATAATATAATGCTACAGTTTTACTAAAGTGTCATTTTCAATTCAGTACTTTTACTTGTATTTGTTGGGGTATAATATTTCTACGTTCACGCTCCTCAGCGCCTGTTCCCGAAAAATCTCGCGATATCAGGCGTGGTGGCGCTGTTCCGGTCCCGGTAAAACCGGTCAGAGTGAGAGCTCTTCCGCCGCGTTCACTTCCTCCACGGCGGCGGTGACGTCTCCCGGTCTGTCCGGTCCTTGTTGCTCTCCGCCCGGATCCTGGCTGCTAGCCGCCCCGCCGAGCCTCCGCCTCCTCCTCCTCCTCCACCGACGGAGCCGCGGACCAGCCCCCCCCACCTCCGCCCCGCGCCTCGATGCATCTCCTGCGGCCGCGATGGCAGCGACAGAGACGGTGTGACAGCCTCGCCATGTAGCTGAGTGCATCTCTGTGTTTGTAGTTCATGTCGCTGTGATTCCTCGGCTGGGTCCGGCGGTAGCTAGGTGTTTTTTTTTTCTATCCGGGACAGACGGCGGCAGCTAGCCTCCCTCCTCCCTCCCTCCCTCCCCGCCTGTGTCACCCCTCCAGGAGGATGCTGAGGCTGTTCGGCGCGCTGGTTGTCCTCGGACTGGCCCTGGCGTGCTTCACTTCCTGGGTGCTGGACAGCTACGACACGGCGTGGCACCCCAAGAGGAGCGTCCAGCAGCCGGCAGCCGGGGATGGAGAGCCGGGGGGAGCTCCTCCGTACCCCGGCGGGGAGCTGAGCAACATATTCTGGTTTATACAGGTGGGCCTGGAGAGGAATAATCACATCATGTAATAACCTCACAGGATATGCTCAGATATTTGTGTTTAGTTTGTTAGTAATGACATGTGCAGTGTTGCTGTGAGGGCATGAATGATTGACAGAAAGGGGTCACTGTGCACAGAGGTGTGTTATTGTCACTGTGGTCAGACTTTGCCCCCTTTTTGTGTGTGTGTGTTCTTTGCAGCTATCTCACTGCAGCTGTCAGCTTGAACTCACTTTATCATTATTATTGTTATTATTATTACTATTATTGTTATTACCAATTCTGTTTTATCTTCTCTGCATACGTCTGCTTCAAGGTGTCTGACATCCACATCAGCCGGTTTCACGACCCGAGACGTATCCCAGATTTTGAAAAGTTCTGCACCGACACAGTTGAGGTGATCAAGCCGGATCTAGTGCTTGCAACAGGTACAGTTACCCCCCACCACTTTAAAATAACTTGGGTGTGGTAGCACCTTCCCTCCCTGATGTTATTTCTCATCTGGATCCAGAATTGGGACATGTCTGTGTGATCAAATGACATCAGCTCTTCTAGTTAAGAGTCAGGTCATAAAGGTTATGTTGTGCTGTAAGAAAAGATACCAAATGTTGGCACGGTAAACATAAAATCAAAAATATTCACAAGCAGTCTAAATAGCTCAAGGCTGCTATGGGTTAAATACTGTGCATATTTACTAACAGAAAAGCCTGAGAAGGTATTAAATTGCCTTAAATTCAGGTGGAATGGGTGTTAAATAATGACATGAGAGGCTTTAGGGCAGCAGTACGTTACTGTGGCGTCTATTCTGCCTAATGAAAAAGAATAATATCACTACTTTTGCCCTGTTTACACATTTAGATGACAAGATCAGTGAGGTAAGACCTTACATGTTAGTTTGTGTAAATGGGAATAACGAATCATGTATGTCGAAGGTGTTTCAAACTTGGGAAAATGAGGATCAGGGAGGCAGAGCAGAAAGCACAGAGAGTACATGATGTGTTTGCCTCTTAAAAAAATCTTAAATTGCACTTCCCGTAGACGCTCTGAGTGTCTTCTTTCGCTCCACAGGGGATCTGACAGACGCTAAAACGGAGAGCAAGGTGGGTTCGCTCCAGCATGAGGTGGAGTGGCAGGCCTACCACAACATCCTGAAGAGGTCCCGCGTGATGGAGCGCACGAGGTGGATAGACATCCGTGGAAATCATGGTGAGCAATTGCAACCCCCCCCCCCCCCCCTTTCTACTTCTTCTTGGTCTTCTTTTTTTAATTTCATCCTGAGTTGGGAGCAGACTTTCCCTAGAATCCATTAACTGTGGTGCATTTTAGCAGGAAGTCGTCCTCCTGCCCCTCCTCTTTGGTGCTTCTTTCCCCTTTGTTATTGGATCACAAGCTATTAAATCTGAAACAAGATATCTTTACTTGTCCAAAAAAAAAAAAAAAAAGCTAGTCATTGGATCTGGACTTTCTCTGACAGTGATTCTGCTGTTATCGATCGCTGTGGTTGACGTGCGTCCTGTCAGTTAGTGGGCTCTATGGTAACTGCAGATTTTGTTCGATATCTCGCTGTAACACGAGAAAATACAATACGAACATGTATCGCCCCGTTGAGAACATCTTCATGAATCATTCTGGTCCTTAAATGTGAATTTTACGGCCGCTGTCTCGTCATTGAACTCCTCTTTTATCTGCTGAATCTCACCCTCATCTCATTTCTTCCAACAGATGCCTTCAATATTATTTCTCTGGACAGCATCAACAATTATTACCGGTCAGTATGAAGTGTTCAGTACGCCACTAAATGCTCCTCCTGCATGTCTAAATACTTCAAAGCTGAGCGTGGAGTCGATCAGAGCTCGTAGTAACTTCAATGCTGCTGAAACATGAGTAGCTGCAGACCTATTTATTGACAATAATCCAAGCTGTCTGAGCTTCCCGGGGACCGAAATAGAAGCAGAATCTACACGAACAGACTGACTCTCGTCTTTTGACACAAATGATGTTTTATGTGACACTGCAGCTTCTGTTATCGCTGATTGATCTTTTATCTCCTTAATATTCTTAATGCTGCGGTCATCCTCAGCGAGACAAAGTCTGTCTCCGATGCAAGAGCCTGATTTATTTATTTAAAACGCATTAAATTATCTCAGGACCTTATTAGTATTGGAGCGGCTGGCTCCGTCCCAGACCTGCAGTGTCTTGTTGCTCACATTGACTTTTTTTGTGTATGATTATTTGTCTTTAGGAAATACTCGGCTAATCAGAAAGTAGGCTCCTTTCACTATGTTCACAAAACTCCCTTCGGCAACTACTCCTTCGTCTGTGCGGACGCCACTCTGACTCCTGGACCCAAGAGGCCGTACAATTTCTTTGGTATTCTCAACCAGGTACGTCTGTTTAAAGAACATTCACCAAACATGTGACAAACTTCAGAAAGCAGAGAAATACTTTAAATTCTGCAACCACTGTGTCTTTTGTTGCATTTTATAGGATTTATCTATTAAAGTTTTGAGGGTATAAATGATTTAAAGTCATATTCTTCTTTCAGAAAATATAGCCACTGAATAGTAAGCAAAAGAAGAATTTAGTTTATTGAAGAATAAGCAGATTGATATTTATCTTCACATTTAAAAAAGGGAACAGTCCTGTAGATATGAAACTCTGTTGATGGTTCACAGTCATTAAAGGAATAAATAAAGCACTTGTACACTGTAGATAATGAATCTATAGACAAGCCTCTGCCTCCACTTTTAAACCCCGCATATAAGTTCAGTTAATCACTCCATTATAAGATTAATCACTGTGACAACTCTCCATTGTGTCCTATATGAAAACGGGAGAGAGACGGGATGTTGGATTCACTTAATTTATGGAGCCCTGAGCAGCAGCCTGCCATTGTACATTACTTCTTAATAACATGGTCCAACAGTAATTATTCGACCCGTTCAAGTGTCTAATGCTAAAACATCAAATTTGTTTTCAGTTTTTGTGCTAAACCGAATATTTTCTGCACATTAACTTTAATTCAGCTATTCACACATTCAGCAATGTTAACTGTTTTAAACTGTGCTCTGGTGTTTCCTTTTGTATATTTATTTGTGTGTTTTTGTGTTGGTATAAAACAGACTCAGATGGACTTGCTGGACACGTTCAGAGCTGAGAGTCTGAAAAGCAACCAGTCGATCTGGTTCGGTCATTACACCACCTCCACCGTCGTGTCTCCTTCTCCGGGAGTCCGGGACATGATGAGGTGAGAAAACACTGGATGTCTGAGGCTAAACCAAAAACTGGCTGTGTAAATACTTATTTTTCCATCGTGTCATTGTGCAAACATTCAATAGGCAGCCGTTTCGTTTTGACCTGCAGGCCTGACTTTTATCACACAACAATCAAAGGTTGGCAGCATTTGACTGGCAGCTGGTTTTAATTTTCTTGCTGTTAAATGTTTTATTGGAATACTTTCTGCTGCGTTTCATGAATTTTGCAGCAGTTGTTGGCGTATTCAGAGCTTTTATATTTGGGCTTTGTTTAGATCTGCGGTTGCGTATCTGTGCGGACACCTGCACACGCTGGGCGGCCTGATGCCCGTCCTCCACAGCCGACACCCCCACGGCACCCTGGAGCTGGAGCTGGGCGACTGGATGGACAACCGCAGGTACAGAAAACTACACGATTTCTTCTTTCTACTTGGCTTTAATAGAAACATAAAGCAGCTGTTCAGTTGTCTCACGGCGTATTTGCAGGTCTTGAAAGTTAAAAAAGAGCATTGGAAGATATTAAGAGGTCTTGAATTTAATTTACTAAAGTTTCCTTCTGCCTCCAGAGGAAGTAATGTCAGTTGTGTAATGTTTTTTATCTGATTACGGGCTGCTGGGAGGCTTCATATGCCTATAAACTAAAAATTGGATTGTTTCCACAGTAGATTATGCACACCGAAGGCTGTTGGATCTCTTGTTGTTTGAGTTTCTGTCAGCACCATCAGAGCTGTGGGAAAACACCGTCACTGCTGTTGGCTACAGGAGGAAGCTCATCGATGCATAAAGTGAAAACGTGAATTTTAGCAACAAAAAAAAAACCTCAAATGAATGAATCATTTTTTAATTGTGGAGATTATCTGGGTCTATGTTCAAGTTGCATATTATATAATTTGGGATTATTGTTTATGTATGGAGGTACTGAAAAAAATAGTTCATTGTTATATCACACTGTGGCCAGTATGATGGTGAAACGCTTATTAAATTGTTAACCTTGTGATATTGAAAAGGTGTTGAAGTAATCTTTGTGAACTCGGCAGAAATCCTGTCTCACATCTCTCTTCAGGTACAGAGTCCTGGCCATCGACCACGACCTGCTGAGCTTCTCTGACCTGAAGTTCGAGCAGTGGCCCGCAGTGCTCATCACCAACCCGAAGGATGCTCAGTACCTGCACCCCGGGGTGGAGCCTCTGGCTCGGATTCGGAGATCGACATACATCAGGTGTCTGTTCTGTGTGTGTTTGGGCCGTTTGTTGAACCATAAACCCTTTTTTCTCTGTTTAGATTTTCACAGCACACATTTTTATAGTGCACCTGCGGCTGATCTGCAAATATTCTCAGCTCGAAACATTGTTTATTTCATCACATGTTAAGTAAACCACCTCTTTGTTTTTTTGTGTTTGATTGTGTTTGTTACAGTCATATATATCCTAAAATTTAGTGATGGTTTTCAGTGGTGTAGTAGTTTCCATTTGGGGACAAGGAGGAACAAGTTTAGGACTTGATAACATTGGGAGACAAGACATCTCTAAACCTGCTGGTTATTTCTCATGAACTATTGCACTTCTAACTTATTAAAACCTTCATTTTCTCGGCAGGATCTTGGCCTTCTCAGAGGCTCCGATCACTGCGGTGCATGTGAGCGTAGATGGGGAACTTCTGGGGAAAGGCCACTCTGCCGGAGGTCCTCTCTACGTTCTGCTGTGGGATCCGTCTCTCTACCTCACTGGACTACACACCATCAGAGTTAAAGTGGAGGTCAGCACCTTCATTTATCTTCCACTTGAAATTTGTTCTGGGACTTTTACATATTTCACAGGTCTGATTAAATTAGTTTGTTTGCTTGAGTTGAATTATGATTCAGGCGATCATCTGCCCTTTCTATACTAAATATGTCTAGACTGAACAGTCTGCTCGTGTCTCATCCTCTCCTGTGTTTGTGTGCGAGTCAGGACGCGGCGGGCCGGACGTCGGTGCGGGAGCAGCACTTTACTCTGGAGCACGACCTGACTCCCAGCTTTGGATTCGTGCAGTCCTTCATCCTCCTCACAGACCACTACATCCTGGGCCGAGTGGCCTTCATATTTATGATGCTGCTGAATGTTGGTGTGCTGCTGGCCTTCAGGCTCATGCGTGTCCCCTCTGGGAGAGGTGAGCTCTCACTGACCGCATGTCAGATAAACACAGCATCATAATTTCATTGTGCAGGCAGCTGTAGCGCAGTTAGCTTTTAAAAGCTGCTGAGCCTGAATGTGAACAGAGGAAATAATCCACACACAGACTTCATGTTAATGTAAAGACTTTCATTGCTGTGTAGGGTTACATAATTATTTGAATAAGGTCAATCATACTTTTTTTGTGTGTGTGTGTATTATCGATAGGATTGACTGCTCAAGTGTGTATGTCGCTCCACCTGGTCAGTAGGATGGACTCCTTCTATTACTCTCTACTGCTGTTCAACCTGTGCACAGCCTTAGGTGAGTCAGCTGTTTTGTCTTGTTCCTTCTTTGTCTTGTGCTTCAGGCTGCTGCTATTTTCAAAATAGCATTATGAAAGCACAGTATCTTCAAATTTAAGACTCAAATCTACCATATACCAAATGTAAATGCAAGATAGTTTCATAGAAATGTGGGTTTGTGTTTCGAAATTACCTTGTAATGTGTCATTTGTTAAATATAAATAACTGCTCCTGCTTCAGGTCCCTGGTTTATAGGAGAACTGATAGACGGCCATAGTGGTGCCTGCTTTGCCTTTGGGGTGTTCATTGATGGACACTTCCTGGAGGGCAGTCTCACTTATGTTGTTGGAGTCGTTCAGGTAAAATGATTTTTTATTCAGTTATCATCATCAGACATGTTACCCCATGTGTGTTTTAAATACTGAATGCTTACAACTCTTTAGTCTTTAAAATTTCTTCAGATTAAACAATCCGACAAAGAAAAGTCACAGTTTGTTCGAGTGGCTCAAAAGTTAACTCTAACTTGAGATGAGCAGTCACAGGTGAATATTTCAGTCCAACAGGCCGTGAACCTCTGTCCGATACCTCCATTAATGAATTAGTTCTTTTGAATTGAACGTCAGATTTGCTGTATTAGTATTTTCCTGTAAAAGCGATCATCTCATATTAAGGACTAATCACATCTAACTGGACTCATTTCCTCTCTTCCAGCTGCTTTTCTTCAACATGCCCCTCACCTCTTATCTCTGCTGGAGCCTCCACCACCGTTGCCGCGGCAACACCTTCCGATCCCACTTCCTGCGGCCGGGCTGCCGCTGGCGGACTCTGGCGGTCCACCTCTTCATGCTGCTGCTGCTCACCTGGCAGGCGCACTCCTGCTATTTTCTCCTGGAGACCTACGGCCCCATGGCCTTTTTCCTGTCTCCTGTCCGCACGTGGGCGTTAGGCCTCAGCCTGCTGCTGGTCCACCGCGCCTGGACAGGCCCCGCCCCTCTCTTCCGCGACAACAGCAAGAGCGTCTCTCCCTCTTGACAGTAATTGCACTGTGCTGCCACAATTTTCCCTGGAGCCTGACTCACAGATATATTTTGCTGTCTCTATCCACCCCTGGAAGCCTCAGTCCTCCCCTCCTTTCTTTCTCTCGCCACTTCACAGTACATCACTCACTATCCTGTTTCTAGATAGTATTGTTTCCTTAATATGCATGTTATTGTAAAGCACCGGTGAGCACATTTCTGGCCATACTCATAGCAATGTGTACAGTGTATAAAAAACCTGGGATGCATTGAGGGTTAAATAGCCTATTTGAGCTAAATGACGACTAAAGCGTGCCACAGTATGAGAGCCGCGGCCTGCTGTGGTTCAAGCTGACTCACTTACTTGAGCTTTAGCACTTTTTGGAAGTGTTGCCTTGGCCCAACGCCACTTCACCACTGCCAAAGGATGAATAAGAAAGATTTCACCGTTTATTCCTCCCTCTGAAAATTCATTCACTAATGAAGGCTGGACGTGCCAAACTGACCCTCGTATGTTTACTTCCCGACACGCAAATGTGTGCGCTTCGTTTTTTTTGTGTTGCACGAAAGTAACACCACCTCAACGACCAAGTTAACACTATACATAATTACAGGAAAAATCAAAAAGGAAAGAAAATGACAAATCAGTAGCTGATTTATTGTACAAGTAAATAATGACTGACAGTGTTTTTTTAATCTAAATTAATTCTGTTGCACACGACTGCCACTTGAAAACTTCTCACTGCTCGCGTCGAATGGTCATATCAGAGCCACAAACAAACAAGCCGGCCTGACTCCTCGTGCTCCTTCAAACGTGACTACAGGAAGCGGCTGTTTGTTTCTCAGGAATGTGAGCACTTGAACAATAGGCTGGTCCCAGTAGTATTTCAGGACAATGTTTTTATACTCCATAGTAGCTCAGTGAACTAAAAAAACAACATGTGAAACAATCGAGATGTGTGGTGGCAAAGGAAGCTAAAGTGAATCTGTTATAGATGTGATGAAATGAGATGAACCAGTACTATGCTATTTTTAATTTATTTATTTCTTCTGATTGTATTGAGTGATTTATTTTTCTTTTCCTCCGTGTTATATTATCTGCACTGGAAATGGGCATTCTTCACCAGCGTGGTAAGGAAGATAAAAGAGCATTCCCTGTGTTGGGAATCAGTCTGACAGCCTGTTTGTCTGTATCAGGAAGTTAAATCCTCTTAATTTTTTTTTTTTTTTTTTTTTGTGAAGGTGTGAGAGAAGTTAAATGTGTCTGTTGCACCCAGTTCAATCCTTTGTAGTTAATAGTAGCAGGTGCTGGATTCCTAAAAAAAAAAGAAGAAAAGAAAAAAATAGGGTGAAGACCACATTTATCATGTCTTTTAATAGAAGCAATGTTCCTCTCTTCTTTTTTACCCAGCATGATTGCAGAATAATTGCTCCGCGCTGTGATAAGACGCGCAGTTTAATATTAGAACAGCTGCTAGACATTGAGAAAATTAAATTATCTGCACTCTTGCTGGGAAAGGTTTAATAACTCCTCTTTTTCCCCCCTCTTCTGCACAGACAAGTCTTTTTCATTTGCACGGGAGTATTACCAAGTGTGTAATTCCAGCATACAGATATTTAAAGCTGATGGGACTTTTGTTCTTGGAGAACTCTTTTCAAATCAGTACCTCTCGGGAAGCTGTGTCATCTGTCCACAAGGAGGCAGTGTCGCGTGGACCTGGAGGGTAACGAGAGGCGACGGTGCATCACTTTCACCTCCAGTTTATGCATGGGACTTTTTTTGTTTTGTTTTCTTTTGTTACCTTTTTTTGCAGGAAAGCACCAAAACCTCTTGATAAGACAATTTCCATGGTTTATTGATACTCGCCAATTATGTTTAACTATGAATATGGTTGTGATCGTTCTGTACTGTACGCCGATTTGACTTCACCACCACAACCACAAAGAAATATCCTGTAAGTGATGTACTGGTGTTCACTTGACTTACACCTGCCACATATTTTTCTCGTGACAACTGAAATTAGAGCCAACCACTATTTTATTTTATTAATGGTTTATAGTGCTGTGGAATAAAATGTTCATTACAGTAAATCACATACTTTGTGTTTGTCTTTAAGTGTCACAATGAAGTGAGCCAGAATATAGAGCCTAAAACTGACAATAAAAAAATAACAGATGGGTAAAGAAATAAAACTGATTATGTCAATAAATAATACTGGAAGTTAAATCATTGAAGTGGAGTGAGTAAAGCTTCATATTTGTCTTTTAAACTCAAATTAGTTGATTAAAAAAAAGGAGAAAGTTTTTTTTTTAAATTCATTTCCAATTGATTACACTTGTATTTATCCTAATACCTTTACGAATTTACATCCTACTTAAATAATAATGAGGTGAGCACAGTTGTTGTAAAAACACACTGAGGAATCAGTCAGTTTAATCACAAAGTAGGTTTTTCACACTCAGAGATTTGTCTTGTTATGTTTATCATTAACAATAAAAGCACAAAGAAGAAAAAACACAAACCAGCCTTCAATACATTTAATATTAATTTAACATTTCCAACATACTCATGTAGTTTTTGTAGTTAAGATCAGGAGTGACAGTACTCTAGATTAGTACGTATTAAAATAAACTGATCCAACTTCCGAGCTCTCGTAACATCATTTACTTTTCTTAGGAACAAACAAAATTTCTAAGAACATTGAGTTTTTCCTCCGTGGATCATAATTACAATCAACCGGCATCAGCTAATCAATGCAATGTCTTTCTGCGGGTTCATTACGTTAGTGTTAATGGCAGTGATAGAGAGGCAACTGTGGTTTAATTTCCCCAGGTGTATGGTGAGAGCGGTCTCTCCTGGTAGCTACAGTGATTTCCTTCACTCTGATATCTTTATAATTTGCTTGCCGATGTTTCCCCCTTTCATCATAGAGCAAAATGCATCTGCAAGAAAATGAAAGAATGATTCAACTCCGGACAAACTGACAGAGGAAGTCACACAATAGTGGGAAAATGCTGGAATTCAAACCCACGTACCTCCAGTATTTTCAATGCCATTCACCACAGTTTCCAGCACCTGCACACAGTGGAAGCAAAATTGCAAGTGAATGATGCAAAAGAGATAAACGGAGAGGAGACGTGCATTTTGCAAATGAACAAAGACGCCCACACAGACAACCACACATCACTGTTTCCTCTGTACCTTGATTTGGCCTGATTTAACCCACTGGCTGAGCTCGCAGAGGGCAGCGTCTGCTTTGCTCATGTAGTTCAGCACCATGAATCGCTCCCGGGTGATGTTTCTACTCTGCAGAGTTTCCTGTGTCTCCTCGCTCAGGGGTGGCGGATACGGCACATCCTTGTTGTACTGCGAGATCTGCCCACACAGGATCACGTGGCCGCCGTTGTTCATCTTGGGATCAGTGTGTGAGAGATATTAGACACAAAAACACATCTCAACTTACAATTTTACAGGAAAAAAACAAAGCTGGAAAGCTAGAAATCTCCAGCTAGATGAGTAAAACATACTGCATTTTATGCTCTGTACACACAGAAACAATTCAAACAGTACCTGTGCAATTACAGTATCACTGATTGCACCTCCCACATTGTCAAAGTAAACATCTATCCCATCGGGGCAGCACTCTTTGAGCTTCACGGGGACGTCCTCTTGGCGGTAGTTTACGGCTGCAGAAAAACCCAGGTCTTCCACCAAAGCTCTGCACTTCTCCTCAGAGCCGCAAATCCCGACCACTCTCACGCAGCCGTCGAGCCTGCCGATCTGGAAAAACGAAGAAGCAGAGTGGAACACAATCACTTCCTTTCCTCTGCTATCTAATCTGTGTCGGTGTACAACATCTCGTAGATTAGATCTGCTGAGTGTGGCTTCTGAAATAGCTCAGTTTCCCACAAACAAGTTTGGCTTCATCTTTCGCACATTTAAATGTTCTTCTTGCACTTTCATTCACATTACGAGATGACTGAAAACTCAGTAAGCAAGATAGTAAACAAACAGTAAAACTTTTCAGTGCTGTTCCTGTGTATTCTGAAAGTATTTCTGATGGACTCAAATCTGACAGTTGCTGCATTTACCTGCCCTGCTATGGAGCCACAGGCCCCCGCCGCGCCACTCACCACCATGGTCTGATTGGCCCCTTTGGTCACATGACCCTTCTCTCTTACTCCTAACAGTGCAGTGAGGCCTGTCATGCCAACTGCACCCAAAAAATAGGACAAGTGCCCATCTACCAACTGTGGATCAACCTGCGACAGACACAATCACAACTATTAATATGAATAAATGTCTGTTTTTGTGGCAGGAGTTCGTGTCACATGCAGGTCCAGAACTACATCCCTCACCTTCTGTAAAACACTTCCCTTCATGACAGCACAGGTCTGCCAAGGCCAGTTGAATGAAGTGACCACATCTCCCTCCGTGCAGGCGCTGCAGCGGCTGGACTCGACCACGCCGACGCCTCCTCCATCCACACACTCAGACAGTTGCCATGGAGTCAAGTACTCAGCACCGGTGTCTTCATTCATTCTGCATCGCTGAGGAGACAGAGAGGGATGGTGATGTCTGTAAATAGATTATACAGGTGGTTTGAATGTGTGACCTAACTTTGGCTGTCTATTTGCAGTGAGAAGAAGCTTCTTCACCTCAGTGAAACTTCATTGCACATTATGAAGGAAACATTTTGTTTTACAACCTTTATTTACACCAGATAGTCTGGAAATTTTATATGCATGAGCAGATACTGGTCATATGCATGTCCACCCTGCCTGTATGTTTACCATGTAAGGGTCCACAGACAGGTACAGCGTCCTAACCAGGACCTCTCCATCTTGCAGCTCAGGTGTTAAAGTTGTCTTTTCCAGGCGGAAATTTTCAGGAACTGGCACCCCGTTCTTACCTGTACGCAAATAAGCAGGTTAAAGAAACGTAAGCCACACAGGTGCATGTAATCGAGCGCAAGAAAGTAGTTCCCTGAGGCAGTAAAGTTTCCTACCTGGACGTGAGCTGAGAACGACTCTCTGCACCTGCATCCTTGAAAAGTTTACCTCGAAATGTGCAAGGACCTGGCAACAAACGTCAGGTTTTTAACGTGCACGCAACATGAAAAGGTAAGAGTATTTTTACATGAAATAGCAGCACTATAAAATGGCACAATATCCATAAAAAACTCTTTTAAACACCGCGTTTACCCCCTCGAGCTATTCAGCAAGCTAGCTGTCTCATTCAGGACAAAGCGAGATGAATCCCTGTCACCAACTTCCGCTTTCGCCCCAAACCCGTATCCCAATCCCTCTTTAACTTCATCTGTTAGCATCTCCATTTTACGCATACATAGTGTGACATCTGTCATATAAATTTATTAGCCAACGTTAGCTCTTTATGTGACATTTAAAAAAAAAGCTAACGTGAGGTAGTTATATGAAGTGCGACATTATTTGGCCGATGTTCCGGTGGAGTGGGGGTGAACTATCTTGGCGGGCAGAGGTGGTTGCCGTTGAGACGTTGAGGCAGCCTCCCCGCATCAGAAACGGTACGCAGCCTTATTTTTTATTTTTTATCACTCCAGCTAATCGATACTGCAGCTATCGGACATAAAAAGCGACGAATCGGTCCGATTTGGTTTCGCAACCGGGGCCCTCCAATGCAATCGATCGAAGATGACGGAGGCGGGTGTCGATTTGCTAGCTAAAAGTGTTTCCAAAGTGAGGTGGGGAAGTGACGCCGTGTGGAGGAATCTGGAAAAAAAATATTAAAAGAAGTTTAATTTAGCTTTTCACGCTGAACGAAGCCTCCAGTCTGCAGCAGGACACCGATAAGAACCAGGAGACATGAAGGCTGAAGTGCCATGGACGAGCTGATGTGAGTTATGAGTGTGTGTGTTGCTGATTTTTCAGTGTATGTGCAGTGTGTGTGCGCTATATTAAGTTTATATACAGTCTAAAGTTTCCATATGATCTGATGTTTCTATGTAATTTGATGTTTATATGCAGCTAGTGAGCAACAGGGAGCGGCTGGCTTTGCCTGAATTGACCTCCTCCCACACACACACACACACACACACACACATCCACACATACATATATATTCACATCCACACACACACACACATACAGGCTCAGATTGTATGTATATATAGACACTCATATACTCTTACATGCACACACACCCAAATATATATATATATATATGTATATATATATATAACACACACACACAGATCTCAGAAAGTCCCAGACCCAGTGAATCATTCACACTGTACCACCTGTAATTACTAACTAATTTACATCCAAGTGTACTCTAAGTGCACAAAAGTAAAGTTACGTTAATTCAGAATAGTTACAGAATAATGTGCATTATATCGTTAGATTCTTATTATTGATGCATCACTTTAATGCTTTAATAATTTTTATTTACTCTTTGTACAGCTGGGTAGTTTGTAAATTTACCCCTCAGGGATCAATGAATACTTCACATTGTCGTGTTTTTTTGTTGATTATATTTTGAATTGTTAGAGTGACTAATGACTAAAAAGTTCTAAAGTAAACTAAACTAAACTAAACTAAACTAAAGTTCTTAGGTAAATGAAATGGAGTGAAAAGATACTCATAAAAATAAACTATAAATAAACTATAATAAAATAATGAACAGAATAATCCATCAGTAGAATAATCTTTAGTTGTCATTTGCTACAATATAAAAATAGTAAAAATTATACTTCAACAATAACATCCTGCTTTTACATTAATGAGTAATAATAATACATTGATATAATACATGATACTATAACAGTCATTTTTTTACATATTGAGTCATTTCACTTCTTCCTGATTATACCGACTTCCAGTGCAGGTGTTTTACTCATATTGGAGTATTTTCGGAGTACATTAATTTACTTTTACTTCTGTAAAAGCTCTGAATACTTCCTCCAACAGTTGTCCAACGTCGTTTTTCCCACATTAACAGTTACAGTGTCGTATCTAAAACAAGTTTTGTCAATCTTAGAAGAAGAAAACAGGATATTGGTGTCTGGGCCTGCAACTATTGATTCTCTTCATTCATCAATTAATTTGCCAATTAAGTGTTTGGACTGTAACATGTGAGGTAGCAAAGAAAAGTGCTGAAGTTTGTTTTACCTGACCAACTGTTAAAAAAAATCTCTTTAGATCAAAATAAAACACAGAAACATGGCAAATCTTTACTTTAGAGGAACTTCTAATCTAATCAGTTGCTCAGTCGACTGAATTATTGATTAGCCGATCATTTAAGCAATTCTGGTTTCAACATCAAAAAGCCACACAGGTGCAGCCACGAGAAAAGGCTGTTTTGCACTCTCATGCCACACTTCCCAGAGCTGCGACGGCGTCATCGCAGGCAGCCATGTCAGCCTGACTCCTCTTCTTGTCAACTGCATCTGTGAATGTTTTCAGGCTTTGCACTTTATTTTAAGGGCCAGAGTGCAGAGAGAGCAGAGAGAGACTGCAGCCCTGCAGAGTTTGGCCGACACATGCCTGGTCATGTCCAGTGCCGTGATATTGCAACAGCATCATTTACAAATAGGTAAACAGTTCAGTGACCTCGCATTGTAAGAGCTAGAAGAGTTTGCATTAACGATAGCTCTGATGTGTTCAAGCATCCCAGTGAGCTAGCCATTGATTAAATATGAAGATGGACACCTCTTCTGGCTGCATGTAATATGTTGAATATATAATATGAAAAGAGTGTAATATGTAGAATATGTAAATATAACAGTCATCTCATATCGGAGCCAGAGTCTGTGTAGTAGTGGTTGACCAAGAAGCTGCAGCGCCACGCCCACGCAACTCGATCAGTAATCAGTAATTAGTAACTGTTAGCTAACGATCACCTACTAAAGATAAAGTCCCGTTTCCTCTCTGCGTTTCTACTCTACTTTCAATTCCTGAAAAGACATTTGCAGGTGGCTCCGCAACTGTTTCACTCTGACAGACAGCTGTCAATCATCACCCATAACAGACTCCTCCAAGAAACAAGCATTTAAACAAGCATCAACTTTATAATCTAAGAAGAGAGAAATCATCTTTGGGAAAAACTTATTTGACTTGCAATTTGATTTTTTTAGTTGGTCTTATCTGCTAATGTGGAGGGGGCGGGGCTTATAATCTGTATCGGAGCCAACCACCAGGGGGTGATCCAGATGTTTTGGTTTCACTTTTTTCTAGAGGTGCTCCGATCAGGGTTTTTGGAGCCGATCACCGATTTTTGAAATCAGTATCGCCGCTACCGATACCAAAGCCTCCAGTTTGCTTTTTAGTGTGGGATTAATTATTGATTTATTTACTTAAGTTACTTGTCACACTATATATTAAGCATTTTTAAGCAGTTTGCAACATGAAAAAATATAAATAATGAACTGCATATGAACTCACTTATTTTTGCATTTCTTTCCTTTTTTTCATGCCGTCTTTCTCATAGGGCGCTCCCCGCTGAAAAGTCTGTTTGACTGACAGCTGCGCGAGGGCCGACTTGGGCTTGTTAGCAGCTTGAAGCCTGTCCCCCATATTCCTTTTCAGAGGGCGAGATGGCATACTCGTTTTATTCTTTCACGTGGCAGACTTTTAAATGTCATATTATGTTCGTGGTATTAAAATTTCCATACCGGTGACGCCATCTTGAATGAAATAGGCTATTTTGATCGGCGGAAATGGCACGTCCGATCAATGCCGATACCACGTGTATCGGCCGATACCGATCGGGTCAC
>JBAJHX010000115.1:4669431-4689884 GCA_037176925.1 Amniataba percoides
CTCTATCTCTCTCTGTCTCACTCACACACACAGTTTGTTAGCTCCACACTGCCTGGTCATTCAGTTTCCCCAGTCAGCAGTGCCCCTGGGCCAGTGCAGGATCTGAACAGCTGCAGCCGTCTATTTTAAGAAGCCTGTGTTTTACTAGGCCACCAGAGTAAAGGGTGAGGATTGTCAGTCACTTCCTCGGTTGTCAGAGATGGCCTTTGCCAGCACCGTGCTGTAGAGAATCTAGTATTAATCTGCGTAATTACCTCGAGAGATATTTATTTTTTCCTCACACAAGTCCCGCTGCAGGCACGGCCTTTGATTCTGCAGCATTTTTCTGTCGAGTTTTATCACACAAACGGAGTAAGGATCGTGATTTGAACAGAAACAGTCAGGCTCTGAGTGCATCTTGAAATTTGGCAGCTTCCACTGTGTCAAAATCTGCTCCAAAACCTTTGCCGTCGGATAATATTTTTGATCACCATCACAGGTTTCCATGGAAATTGTCAAGATCCCCTACAAGCTATCAAAGCCCGCAAGGCCATTTTGACTTTTTCCCTGCTTTCTCTCTTTATCTCTCTCCCTCTATCTCATTTTTCCCCCCTTGCACAGATCGTGTCATCATGACTCACGCTTGCTCACTTTCAGTTGCCCTTCCTTTTTTGTCTGCAGCCTCGGTTCAAAGGGCACGGGTTTTCCTTTTTTTTTTACCTCTGATGATTCACTCAGTTGTAAAACGAGAGGCTTCTGTCACGTTCAACCTGCCGTCTGCTCTGTTCAGTTTGGCGGGAAAGTGAGCCTCACTTTCTGTTCCAGGTCAGTTGAGCCCATGAGGATTTTTTTTTTTTTAATGCTGCAAGTGAGCTTCGGTAAGGAACATTTTTTCCAGTGCACGCATGTCCTCCCATCATTAAACGGGGTGCAGTGAAATCCTGTAATGACATTTCCTGGAATTATTGATTTAGCTGTCTCTATCAACGGCCTTCCTAATCGCATGTGCAGGTCAAGCATACGTGTCGGCCTGCATGCAGGACCTTATCCCGGTGTCATGTGAGCTCAGCGAATAATGACACAGTTTAGACCTGCCCCTCCCCTCCCCTGTCCCCACACCCGATACCTTTCAGTGGAGGTCTATTGTTGAAAAAGCAAACAGCAGGTTTTTACATGGCGGAGGCGGGGATGATAATGAGACCCCCCCTGTGGGGACCCCTTTTAGCCTGATGGCTCAATGCTTGACCTCTCTCTCTTTTTCTCTGTGCAGGGTGTCGCCCATGAATGAGAAAAACACACAAGCTTCTTCAGATCTGCTCACCCCAGGCCGGCGACCTCTGAGTGGGTCACAGGGAGGTTCAGAGGGGAGAAGATTTTCCCTGTTGGCTTTACGGCTGCTTACACTGATGTCAAAGTAGTTTTATTTTGCTGTAGGTGCCCTTTAATTTTTGGATTGAAATATTCATCTGACACCTGGTGGAGTGTTTGTAACTGGTTTGGTTGAGGATATTGCCCTGGTTCAGCTCATACATGCCCGTCATGAGCGTACCAGCCCAGAAACCCAGCACCAAAAGAACAGGCAAGCGCATCACCTATTTCAGCGATCAAAGTGTAGCAATGAAGGAGACTTCTCAGCACCCCGAGGGGTCCTACTATGTCCCCAGTGGCACTGCTTCAGACCCCGGACAGAGCGAGGCTGCGAGCACTGTCACCTCCAATCCACAGGGCCCTCACATGTACCTCAACTCTGTCATCTTCAGCCCGGATAAGGGCGACCAGAACAGGGGTCATTATCAGCAGACTGTGCCTATGAAGTGGGCCCACCAGGAGACCAGTCAGCAGCAGCCGTCTCTGTCCCAGCAGCAGAGAGCCGCATCGTGGAATCCCATGGCTAACTGGGGACAAAACATTGCGAATTACATTGGAGGGGTTAATGTAACAGACACAAGGACTCAGAATGCATTCGTGAAGTCGATGCATGACTCCTCTGGCTTACAGCCGCACCAACAGCCCTCTAACAGAGCTGCAGAGAAGCAGCCTCTGGGGCCTAACCCTGCAGTCGAAGCCTACAGGGATGCAGTCCAGGCGCGGGGACTGGACTGGGAGCAGCAGCAGCAGCAGTCCCAGGCATTTCAGGAGACCTTGAAACCGGGGGCGCTGAACACTCAGCAGCACAGCACATCCCACCCAGGAGGGAGCTCGGTCTTGCAGCCCTTCCAGTTGGCCTTTGGTCAGCCCAAGCAGCACTTACCGGCTTACTACCAGACCTTTCAAGGCAACAGGACAACTCTACCCAACCCACCAATATACTCAACACAAGCAAAACCCCAACACCAGTTGCAGCAGCTGCAGAAGCAAGAGCAAATACAACGCCAGCAGCAGCAGCAGCAGCAGCAACATCACATCATTCAGCAGCAAATTCAGCAGCAGCACCATCAACAAATGCAGCAGCAACAGCAACAAATCATTCAGCATCAACAGCACGTACAGCAGCAGCTACAACAGCAGCAACAAATACAGCACGAGCAGCAGCAACAAAAGATACAGCAGCAACAACAGCAGCAGCAACAGCTCCAAATTCAGCAGCAAATGCAACATCAGCAGTTGCAACAACAAAACCCTCATGTGCTTGACTATTACCCTGCTGCACAAAATGCACACCCTCACCCACATTCACAGCCTGTGGTGGTACACTCCCAGGAGTCCTCTGCTCCTGCTCCCCCAAAGATCCAGGAACCAATTATCCAGGACATCACCCCAGAACCCCAGCAGCCCTCAGACCCGCTCCCGCCCCCTCTTCAGGCCGAGCCCCTGTCCCAGTCGCAACCCCAGACCCACCTCCAGTCCCAAGCGCAGCTTCGGAGGTCGCGGCGTCTTTCCAAGGAGGGCGGTGCACCATCGGACAACCCTTTCCTTCCTTCTTCTTCAGATCAGGCCGCTCCTGGGCCGCAGGGCTCCCAGAACGGGGCCCGTGACATCCAGGCGGCCCCGACGGGCGTCATCCAGAGCACGCGTCGGAAACGCAGGGTCTCCCAGGAGGTCAACCTGGAGACCCTCGCTCAGAAGGCCTCAGAAATGGAGTCTCTGCCGTCACACGTTGTAAAGGTAAGCGCTCCTTTCAGTTCGGATGTACAAGTTCTTTCTGTCTTGCTTTCTCTTCACTTTTTTCTTTCCTTACAGGCCTTTCCTGTTCTGAGTCTTTCTGTTTTCCTTGTTCTCTTGCTCACTCATCTGTTTCTCAGCTGTTCCCTCTCAAGCAAAACAACCACAGAAATACCCTTTTAACAGGAAAAGGACTGAGTGTTCTGAGTCCTGGCGATTTCATTGCAGTTTATATCTAAACCCGTCGCTGCACACTGGAAGCCTTACTCGCGAATGTCTCTGCGAGAACTAAAAAATCTATTTTTCTGGTGTTATCTCAGGGTATAATTGCAGTGGGACTTTAGCTCCCCGAACAAGAGAGGGAACTGGAACAAACTGCCTCATGCAACTGCCAGGAAAACTGTGCCAGAAACTTGTGTTGTTTGTGATTAACGTGTTGCTGGAAGAGATACTGAATGTAATCAACGCCCAGCAAAGTGTACGCCACAGAAGTGAGCTGAAAAATCTGTAGCTAAAACGAGACTTTGCATTGTGAAATACTGTCACAAGGTAAATAAAAAGTACTTCATAAACAGCTTCACTTGGGAGTTTCCAGCTGTCACCACACGACTTTAGCATGTGGATTGTGCACATATCTGTGTTTACATGACGAGCGTCTTGATTGTGCAACACCTTCTGTTGCCAAACAACACTGAGTCAGTTTGTCTTTGGTTCAGCACGGCTGCGGCTGATCATACAGACAGTGTGTTTGGTTACATGCCTGCACACCTCCCCCCATCCCATCAAAGGAGAGAAACTCCAGCCTGGCCTCTGCTGCCCTCCTCCCCCTCCCTCTATACGGGGGGGCGGGGGGGGGGTGCAGCGTTGCTCTGCCTGCAGTGCTCAGCAGAATCTCTCTCCACCGCTCTGGTGTAAGGGCTGGAGTTTTCCACCAGCAATAATGAGCGCATATCCAGCGTGGCCTCGCTGCTGCATGCCTCTCTGCCCATGAAGACGCAGCGTGCAGCGACAGAGTGCATCTGTCTTCAGCTGGCCTGTGATGTGGTGTGTTTTAGGCGGCTTTTTGAAGCTGCACCAGAGCTCATCGTTCTAAAGCACACAGGGCCCGCTCATTATGGTTTCTCAGAGAAAAAAGAAACGAAGTGAAGAATGCTTTTTGGTGACGGCTCCCATTGACGCGTCCGTCACTGAACAGTATTTTATCAAAGTGCAGAAGTACAAAATAATTGATTATTAAGGCTTTCACTGAAACACTCAAGATGTGTTTTAAATCATATATGAATGAGGTCCTTATTTTCACAACCTCACTGTTTGTTTGTTCGGATGCTCTCACTTAGTAACACACCTCAGGCTTCCTTAATCGATCTTTATGTTAACACTTCATTTGAGTATTGACACGATATTCTCCTTGTGGCGTGTTTTTGCGTGAACTAAGTAAAAAAGGGCTAACAGTTCCCCATTTGCTGTATTGATTATAATTCGGCAGCCTGCCAAGGTGAATTAACAGACCCCCAAGTAAAGTTTATTGTGTGGTGGTCTGCTAAGCTACAGTGACTTACTTAAGCTTTAACGGGGTGTGATTCTTCGCACCCGTTACTTTGCGCACTGTATCAGCCAGTCGTGTGATTGAAAATGTGCCGCCCAAAGGTTTTAATGTGATGAGCTCGTGAGCTGCAATTTCACGTGTTGCACGAAAGGCCTCTAAAGCGAGCAACAACAGGATGAAGCATTGGCCCAGTTTGAGCTCGAGGTGTTTATATATTATGTTGGTGGCACCCGGTGTAGGCAACTGCACCCAACCACAACCTTATATTATCGATAAATGTGATTATTATTTTCTGGATTAATTGTTATGATTCCTTTAAGGCCAAGTTAACAGACTTGGATAGCTTTTTTTTGTCTGACCAACCCACCAAAATCCAAAGTTTTACTTTTAATCGTTGAAACTTGACAAAACTCTCTTAAAAATGAACTGAAACAATGTGACTTGGCTGCATGGACTAACTGATGAATTCAAACTTTTTTAAACTGTATTTTAACATCTTCATCAGGAGCCCCACAGGCCGTGGAGTCCACCTGGTTCGGAGGGTCTCAACGCCAAGCGGCCTCGAGACGACAGCCTCCTTCCGCTCGTCATTCCCGTGTCTGTTCCGGTGCGAAGGCAGGAGCCCGCCTCTCCTGATCGAGACGAGGCGGCCTTGGCTTCCCACTGGCCCCCCAGGCCTTCGAACCCCCAGGATCTGGGCCGCGCAGACCACAAGCCCTCGGTCATCGTCACCCGGAGACGCTCACTCAGGAACTCCTTGTCAGAGAGCTCAGAGCAGGTACGTATTCATTCTCTGCTGCTTTTGTTTTATTAATTAGCAGATTTTTACACATTTACATACATTTGTTGTTAAATACTCAGACATGCACAGATTGAAGCGGTGACAGTCAGTCTGCCTAAACTCCAGCTATTAAATCCTTGCATTTGTGCCACATCGCCCCCGCCAAGACACTCTCCCTTCCCCCCACCATGCTCCGTGTCTCCCCTGCCCCCATTTCATTCCACACTTTTCTGCCTTTCCCTGCTTCGTTTGGGGAGGTGGGGGGAGGATTTGGTGAACTTGTTGGCCTGTCCCAGATCAGGCAGATTATCAGGGTTTAACTCTGCCATACTGTACATTATGTACCATACAGCTGAGGGTCGGGGTGCCACATTCTCTCTCTAGGATAAATACACAAAAGACAACTGTATGAATATGAATAAGTGTCTTTTCTGTAAGTCTTCTTGCTTAAAATTAAAAACAATGTGTGACAGTGTGCACACAAAAACCCCTGTGATGAATTTACTTGTTTTTCTCATCAGAATGGAGGAACTGAAGGGGAGAAAGACGATGACGGCAAAAAGTCCAAACGGCGACCCCGGCCCGAGCCTCTCTTCATCCCTCCGCCTAAACCCGGTTCATTCATCGTCCCTCCCGTCTACTCCAGCATCACGCCTTACCAGAGCCACCTGCGTTCCCCCGTCCGCCTCGCCGACAACCCCCTCACCATGCCGCCCTACACGCCACCGCCGATCCTTAGCCCCGTCCGCGAGGGATCTGGACTCTACTTCTCCACGTTTCTGTCGTCTGCTGCAGCCAGCGGCCAAGGCCTGCCGCCTCCCGCGACCCCCAAGTCAGCAACACGCAGCCTGTTGCGCTCCAGTAAGCAAACAAAACAAAACGTAATGATGAAACCTCTTGTGAGGCATCTTAACTGTGGGAAATCACACATGAAACTCTTGGGGGGCAGAGACTTTTTTCTCCTTGGTTCTCAGATAGATCAATATATGACTGTGTGACAATGTGATTACCACAAAAAACTTTTCTGATGATATCACTGAGTGCGTGTTGTGCTGCTGCTCTTTCAGACAGCTGCGACATCACACCGCCGGTTCTCTCTGCTATGAGCGAGGCCACCCCAGTCAGCATAGAGCCGTGAGTATTTCCCTCCCAGCAGCCCCGCAAATCTGGGTGGGTTATTTGGGGGGGAGGGGAGTTGTGTGTCATTTTCCGAGAAGCGATATGGGCCACTCAGAAGCTTCTCATTATCATAGCTGGAGAAACCGTTCTGCTATCAACCCCTCAAAGCCCCCAAAACAGTGGGCTGAATCATGAAACGTCTTGAAAGGGAACAGATCTGAAACTCCAAACCGAGCCTTTAAAGCCGGCCTCCTCTCACCACTGTTACCACTGGAATCTTTCGCTCTGTCATCCACGGCGAGCATTAGTGCCAGCGTTCGCCCTCTGATCCAACTATGCAGTCTAATGTCTCTCTCAATAAAAGAGCATCCTGTCATAATGCTCGACATTTACTGTCAAATGAAAGCCGTAAAGCTGCTTGAAAACTGATGGCAGTAAGCACATCAGAGGCCCGCGCTCCTTTTTTAACATACATGCACAATGAAAGTAGTTACTCGAGTGACCTGGTTTCAATTTTATGTGCAGATGCTTGCCAACGTTCTAACTTCAGCTATCTGGAGCGAACAATATGCTATATGTGGCTTTTGGTGATATTTGAAGTTGTAATCCTCCAGATTGTAGTGCTAGTTGATTTTTTTTGGGGGGGGGGGTACTGGGGCAGCAGTAAGTGCAGTCTAATATTACAGCAAACACTCGTTGAGCAGCTACGTTGTCGGAAAATACAACAGAGGAGCAACTGGTGTGTCTGTTTACAGTGCAGCCAAACAGACTCGCATTGTTTCAAGAGGTCAGTCAGGTTACCGCTTAATAATCTAGATGTGTACAAAATGCTCCATGTCTTGAAACATTTTTGATGACCGAATCTTTAGCGCCAAACTTTATGACAAATAAACTTCCTCCCCCTCTGCCCGCTTCATTATAAAATCCACAAGTTGTTTGCACGAGTTGTAACTTAAACCAGCGCTGACACTGTAAAGAGAGTAAACATCCAGGCAGATATCTGTGGATATAAACATCTGAATCCACTGCGGGAATTGCAGATTCTGCCAATTACAATAAAAACTATGATACACAGAGAAAGTTACTGAATCTAACTATATATAAGGGCTGTTGCAGAAGAAAAGCTGATCATAAATAGTATCAAAAATGGGATCTGAATTTATGAAAATCTCAAGGATTACAACTTTAATCTTACTCTCAAGCAGACCCAAATGCAGGGAATCGGTTAACAAGTTGTGTAAGAGCTTCAGTACAACGTGGCCAACAGCCAAGTTACTCCATAGATGTAAACAGAGCCACTGATAGCTTGGATGTTTATGAAAATTAGAGCGACGGAGAAAGGGGAGCTTTAAGGACACAGAGGCTCCATTCAGTTTAACCCTTAAACTACGTGTTAAGGATTCTTTTGTTGTTGCATTGTGCAGTTTATAGGTGGGGGGGTGTTGTGCAAGCTGTTCAGCAGTCAGTCAGGGACCAGCCTGCGAGGCTTCCCATAAATCACACTTTCAGCTGGGCCGCGTGCACTCCCAAACACAGCAGAGCCATCGCAGCTCAACTACTAGCAGCCCACCTTCCCTGGGGGAGGCTGCCAGAATGCACACGCACACACACTCAGCTGGAAATACTGCAGGCCTACTGGAAATGCGGGGGGAGAAAAGGGGGGCTGGGCTCGAACAGGATTGTCATATTTTTCACAACTCTTTCGCAGAGTATCTGACACGTAAGCCTTTCGAGATGCATGCATTCGTTGGATTACGGAGGCTTCCTTCCCACTTGAACGTGACCTTTGTCCACACCAGGATGAGAATCCTTTTACTTTCGGTTCTGTGAATCTAAGAAGTGCACTCTGTTTTGAAATACAAATTTTGGAAAAAGGAATTTGCATTTTGTTCATTATGCTGAGAGCACAAGAGAGCCGGGTAACAAGCCTGAATTCAGAACGGTGCAAGAATTACAGCGCTCAGAGCCCGAATGCCTCAACAATGTTCCTGTGACTATTTAAAGATCAGGACAGAAAGGAAAGCCAAGAAATCAGAATACGATCTCAGAAATACAACAACAGCTTTACTTTAAGAAATCTGAGATTGATGCACAGTGTCTGCACTGAAATATTTCAGAGTAGATCCGAATCTCTAAGCAGCTAAAGAGCTCAATGAATTTTGACTGGATCATATTCAAAGCCTTGTCGCTCACACTGATGTCCTGTTCCCAGGCGGATAAATATTGGGTCTCGGTACCAAGCGGAGGTGCCAGAGCTGAGGCAGCGGTCAGCTGTCGAGCTGGATCATCACCGAGCGGAGCTGGTCTGGGCCCCGCTGACTGAACTGGAGGAAAAAGTAGACTTCCAGGAGAAAGGTGAGAAAAGTTCCTGAAGCTGAAAGCATGTCAAACATCATTATAATGCACAGTAAAGACAGCCATCTGTTCCGACTGTTTTACCTATAATTTTGTATATAAACAGGAAAAGACAAACTTTCCTTCCTTTTTCTTAAAATGCACAAGTTTTTAAATTGAGGCTACTCTGCGATTTCCTTGTTTGCGAAATGCAGAAGTGACTCTCTGTCTGTGTGTTGAATAATTCCCCATCAAGCTGTTGCAATTTCAGATGTCTCAGGCAGCAATTTATTTCATAATTCTTCCTGAATTACATTTGGTTGCTTGTATTTTCACATAGAAGATGCAAGCAGTTTTAATCTCATAGGTACCAATGTACACTGATGCAATTTAATATAGTAACATTTACTTAATGTTTGAATGGTTGTTTTGGGCCATAAGCATGATAGTGTTCAATGTTTGAGGCAATTATCTTCTAAGAAATCCTGTTGTTTCCTTCTGTTGCTCACAATCACCATCTCTTGTCTCTCTCAGTGGAAAACCTCATGCACCTGGCCTGCTCCAGCGTTTTGTGTGGAGGAGGCACCAACCAGGAGTTAGCCCACCACTGTCTGTACGAGTGCAAAGGAGACGTAATGGTGAGCACAAACACGACGATCCACACTCACCGACAAGGCGGGAATTTCCATGATTGATAGAGTTGTATTCTGCACTGTGCCAACTCCAGTCAGGCTCGTTTCTCACCCACACATGCACACCAACCTGCTTCGCCCTCAAAGATCGCCTTGACACATGCCACCTGTTTCCCTATTAAAATATCTTATTTCATTTGTTCAAAAAGATTTTAAGATATCAACCGTTTAAAAAACTTCCTTAAGCCCCTGTATTTCCTTTGAATGGTGGGATGTAACCACAGTATTTTATACCAAAGTCGAAACAGTTGTGGTTATTTTGCATAAGAGAATCTGTACTTGTTTTTCTCTCTCTTGTAGATGGAAGCTGTGAAGGTTCATTTGAAAAAAAAAAAAATAGTGTCACATATTCAGAGTTCAGCACTCTGATGATGTCTGGTGCATCGCTTGGTCTCGATCAGATAATCCACACGGTACCAATAAAGGAAGTCGACTCAGTTTTTAAGTGGTGAATTATCAATATGTAATACACAAAGAGTTGATGTAATCATTAATGTTTAAAATTTAATGTTAAAAATAAATAACTAGCCAGGAGTTTATAGTATGATTGAAGAACAAAATTGCAGTGTTTTTTTAGCTGTTACTTTTCCATAAATCATTTTGTAATTGAATAATCAATCATTCTTTTAAAACTATTCCTGACTTGAATGAAACAAGATGTAAAGTCTCATCCACATTCTTTCCTTTATATAAGTAACAGGGCTCTTTGCACTCACCTGATTTCCTGAAAGGGAGGGATTAAAAAAAAACCTGGCTAACAGCTTTTTATCCGCCAGTGAAACCAGATTTCTTGGTCTTATAAACCCCCTAAACTTGTTCTAACAGGGTTTTTTTACATACTCCAGATAGTGGCTTTGTTACAGCAGTGAGGTTGGATGAGAGAATAGATTATTATTCAAAGCAGCACATCGCTGCATCCAAAAGAATTTAATCCAAAGTCCAACCAGGATTAAAAACAAGCTATGGCGTAGTTTTATGTCTCAGTAAGTATGCAAGGCTTAGTTTAAAAAAAAAAACACCTACAAAATAACCTCAGTAAAAATCTGATTACTGACCAGCTGCATGTAAACACGAGGTATAAAGTAATCAGGCCGCTGCAGTGCATGTACATCTATCCTCCTGACTTCCTGTCTTAACTTGATATATCCTCCACTAACCTGCTTTCTCTTGTGCATGTACATGTAGTGATCGAAGGGCTTCATCTGAGCTCTCAATCATTACTGAACGGAAGTGACTGATCTGTAGACTTTCAGGATGCTGCACACTGAAACTCTGTGGTGGCCTGAGATGACTGAGATAGTAAAACCGTTTGGTTATTTAGCCCGGGGCCCAGTGTAGAGCAGAGGAGCTGCACATGTTGTCAGTGAAGCATGACACAAAGGGTTAACTGTGGGATAAAACAATTAGTATGTTAATCAACAAGGGGGGCAACTACTTTGATAACATTTTTAGTTATTCTGATGCAAAAATGCCCCAGATTGTCTTATTTCAGCTTCACATTTGTGAGCATTTGCTGCTTTTCTTTGTCTTAAGTAATAACAAACAAAATATCTTTGTGTTTGGAGCTGATTGTCAGATAAAAAAATATGACCTTTGAAGATGTCACCGCAGGCTTTAGTGAAATGCGATGGGTATTTTCAGAGTTTTTGTAGACCAAAAGGATGCTGGGTGACTAAAATAAGCTTTAGCTGCAGCCCCAGTTGTGTGAATCAGAATCAGGTTAAGGATTCACACAGAAGATGTGCGTAACAATATGCAGAGAAAATAAGAAAGTAAAACAAAGTAAGTGCTGCAAAAGTCAAAAGGAGTATATAATAGGATATTTAAACAAATACAAATGTGCAACGGAGCTGAACAGTACGCAAATAAAATGATAGAGCTATTATTTTTGAAAGATGGCAATATGAGTCACGACTTTAGTGGGGATTTTTCTTACTGTAATTCTACAAGTTATGAAATGTAAAAATAATGATGAGACATTTTTGCTGGGTTCAAACAAGCATGTCTTCGCATCTGAACAGTCTGACTTGTAGGCTGCAGTATTTCTTGAGTTTCTTGGGTCATTTCCAATGGTGAGTTGTGACACGTTACCTTTTGTATGACAATTTGAATATTGCACTTAATGATCCATATTGCAATAGTATTTTTCTTTTCTTATGCACAGAGCTGTACAGTTTGTGCTGGAATGTACCACAGCTCAAAATACACAGAGTGCATGCAGTATACAGAGAGAGTCCAAAAGATGTCACGTTTAGTGGCTGTGGGAGGAGTCTGTTTCGGGGGTATCCCGAGCCTTGTTGTGCGCAGCCTCCTTGAGATGTTTGTAACTACAGAAAGGTGTCACTCTTTAAGATTTCAACCTTCAGGTGAAGTGTTCTACATATTGCCTTTGTTGCTAAGATATCCGGTTTCCATGCACTCGGCTCAGGTTTCCACATGTTTCTTAGCCGCTTTTGAAAGCAACTTGAGCGCCCAGACGAAACATCTAAGTCATAAATGTGTCTGAGGAAGGTCGGAGAAAAGTCATAAACTTTTACGGGTCACCACAACGTTTGATTGGTCAGATGGCTGCTCCACCTTTATGCTGCAGCGATGATGCTTCCTGTGTCTCATGCCTATTGCATCACCGTCAGACCACTAATTACATCAGAGCGCGTCATCAGGGCTGGTCTCGGCCTGCAGTGCAGATATCCAAGGCTGGAGCAACTGGAGCTCTTCTTCGACCCTGGAAAACAGCTGTTTCAAGCACTTTGTAGGATAAAACACCACTGTTTAAATTTAACAAAAAAAAAACTGCTGGTTGTGGTAATGAGGCCAAACAGAGGCCACTGTTAAACGTTATGAGCAGCAACTCAAGTGGCTCTTTCCTGGTCACGTCCCCCCAATCAGAATACCAACATCAGAGGATACATTAACGTTTATCATTATTATTATTATTCAAGAGTATAAAATAGAAATGAGCAGAGGGAGAGTTAGAGCTCGACAACTAGATACTGGGATACTTAAAGGCTGCGACTCACTGTGTAATATAATTCATAATTAATCTACCCATTATTTTCTAAGTTAATCGTTTGGTGTATAAAAGCTCCGTAGAGCCCAAATATCTTGTTTTGTCTGTCCACATGTATTCAACTTATGAATATTATTAAGGTAATAAAAGGAAGCACATTTTAGAAGCATAAACTATTAAATGTTTGACATTATGCTTAAAAGAAGGAACTATTTAAGTGGTTTCCAGTTAATTTGCTGAGGGTCGACTAATTGATTAATCAGCTGGTCGCTGCAGCACAGAGTAATAATGATGATGATAATGATACATTTTTTTATGGAGCACTTTCCTAAACAAAGTTTTTTTGTGCTTTATAGAATCAAATAACAGTATCAGTCAGTACTGGAACACAGTCATAAAGAGCTTTTACATACGAACAAAAAACTTGTTATCTGTGTCTCCAAATGTTTAAATATTTGGTTTGAAAAATAATATTATTGTAAGTATAGTATAGGAATAACATGTTTATTCCACAGACCATTTTTGTGCCCTGTTTTACAACAATAAATCCAGCGGATCTATTTTCCGATGGATCACATGACACCAACAAGAGAGAAGTATCACATCACATTAAATCTATCTCAGTACTTCCATCACAACTGAGCGTGCACGAGCTGGAGTCGCCTCGCAGCCTGATGCAGATCGCTTCGTGGTGGTGCTGGTGGAGATTTCAGGCCCTAGCGACCAGCGCTGGTCCAATGTTGTCAAGGAAACTACGAGGGGTGGGGAGGGGGGTGTCAAAGCGCCCACTCTCTGCAGCAGTCCGGCTCAAACCGCCGTCTTTCAACATTCACGCAGAGTCACACAAGAGCACCAAGTTGACGAGTATAATCCCGATATAAAACACTCAGGGACTTCATACAGGAAGGAAAAGGAGAACAATGGTTGTGTCACTCCTCGGTCATCTGAAGTGATCCACAATGTCATGTCTGTGTGTTTTTAAGGGCCTATAAAGCAGAGTTTGAAGCTCCCAATAGAGCGACACGTTTCTTGCTTGGTGAAAGTGACCTGCTGTGTGAAGGTTCGAGGGTCAGCGATGGCCAGCGATGCTGCCAGTGTGACACGTTTGTTCACTTTTAAACAGTTTTTTTGTTGTTGGTTTTTCTCAGGCTGCGCTGTCACTCCTGATGCTGAAGAATCCAATTTTCCAAAAGTCTCATCATCTGGCTAACTATCACTACTCAGGTAAGGTCATGTGAGGGGAAAGAAGGTTTTATTCAAATTCTTTGAATTTCAACTTCTTTGTTTTTACCATTCAATTAATTCAATTCAATGGATGTGATTTAGTCGGGGCTGAAACTATCAGGTGATCGTTCATTCAGTCATCATTAGTTGATTTTTCAAGAAAGTTTCAGCCGCTTGGTTGTGCTCATTTGCTGTTTTCTTTGTTTAATGTGATGTTAAAGTGAAAATTGGGGGTTTGAGGCTGTTCAATGGATAAATTAAACTATTTAAAGATATCAGCTTGGATTTTAGGGAACAGTCAAAATGTTACACATTTTTTTACTATTTCCAGACATTTTATTTACTTTTATCCATGATGCTCTCTATAATAATACTGCATAAAATACAGATAGTGTAAGATGAGGTAGGTCAGCAGATGCAGACAAATAGATAAAAATGTTTTCTTATTGGTTAATGGAGAAAATGGGTCATTTGATAATGAACATAATTGTTAATGGTAGGTCTAGATTTACGGCATCGGCATTGTTCTGTGCAGTTACAGTCACAGAAGGTCGATTAAATGGATTCAGGAATAAATGTCATCATTTCCTGGGGCCCATTGTAGCTGGATGTCAAGATACTCGAAACAAACGCTCAGTTCGGTTAATTAGGTGAAAATCCTGATTTATTCAGAATATTTGCATTTTTGTGCTGCAATTTGTTTTTTTTTACCAGCTAAGTGACTTTTAAAGCCCTGTGCCTCGCCTCAGAGCGGTGGCAGCTGCAGCAGTGAGAGTGTCGGGGCGATTGTGGTGTTGGTGGTGGGGGTGGGTGGGTGGGGGTGGGTTGACTGTGGAGGATTGTCAGGGTCAACGTGACGAAGGAAGGAGGGGAGTCTGGAGGGAGGAGGGGGGTTTTACAGCATGTGGTTAATCCCAAGCAGAAGACAGGGGAGTCATTGTTTATCAAGTGATTTGAGTATGTGTGCAGGGGGGTTTTATGGGTGGGGGGGTGGTTTTGAACTTGTCGGGGTCTGTGCACAGTCAGAATGAAGTCTGGAAACAGATACTTGTTGAGCATTAAAGTGTTTTTAAACTGGCCATTAACGTGCTTTTTTTAATCTCTCTTTCTCTTTCTGCCCCCCCATCTCTCCCCCCTCGCCTCACCCTCAGGATCAGACAGCTGGACTGCAGCTGAGAGACGCCAGTTCAACAAAGGCATCGCAGCTTATAAGAAGGACTTCTTCATGGTGCAGAAGCAGGTATGTTGCTTCAGACGTGAGATCAGGAAAAGAAAAGCTCTGCTTGTCGAGGTTGCTGCTCGCGCTCTGATTCAATTCCCTCCAAAAACAGTTTGCACACATTATTTTCCCCCGACTCTTGGTTGGGTGTGGAAAAAGGAATCACAAGTCAGTCTGGAACAATGTGTCCTCCCTGTTTAATTATTTGCGGTGTCGCAGTCAATTATTGCTTTTCCGCGACTGAAAAACGACTCAATTTTCCCCATTTTAAGCACTTCGCCGATCAAGGGTGCGAACAAATGATATCAGTTTCAGAGTTTCACTGTTCTCACTGGCCCAACCTCCAGATTAAAGACTTTAAAAAGGTGATTTATGAATGTGCTTCAGGCCTTTGTTGCTGGTGACACTCTCGCTTCTGTAGCCAGTAGCTGCGATGAAGCTTCTCAGAACAAATTTTAACTGAATGTATTCGTCAGGGGTGCTAAATATACAGGACACATTTAAACACAGCAGCAGACGACCTCACATGCTCGATAACATGCTATGATATTTTGAGAAAAGACAAGACTTTAACCGTGTGTGTGTGTGTGGTTCCCAGGTGATCACAAAGTCAGTGGCGCAGTGTGTGGAGTTTTACTACACGTACAAGAAACACGTCAAGATCGGCCGCAACGGGACGCTGACCTACGGCGAGGCGGAGCCCCTTGAGAGCCGGACCACCGAGGAAGAGACGGACAACAAGGTCGGTGACGTGTTTACGACACCCGTATCGCAGAAACAACATGCATTCCTGTCGCTGATGCATTGACATGAAGCCGGGGGAGAATCAAAACCCTGATGCAGAACAAACACACGGCATGAAATATTGATTTTAAAATGATTTTAACAAGCAGCAGGAACATTGTCTCAAGTCAGCAGGAAAAGATGGAGCGGGTGTTTCCAGTCAACCCGGTTAAAATGAACAGAGCGAAGGCGACTGCTCTTTCACGTTTATGATCACAGTTATGTGACCTGCAGTTAATCAGAGACGTATTTAGATGTGAAACTGCAATGTTGGTTCTCTTTTTTGTTTTTTTAAGACTCAAGTGGTCAGTGGTCAAAATTATTCTGACTTGTTATTTCTGAGCTGTCTGAACGACTGCAGCTCACTCCAGCTGTGTCGCCGTATTGTCCTCAGCGTTCATACCAGACGTAAAATTTATTTTATCCACAGAAACGTGGCATGCAAAGGTTTGGTGGTAGAGAAGGAAGATGTGCAAAGCAATGTGCATTTACAGTAACAAGTTTTAATCTGAATCTGAATTATGTAATCTACTAACAGAAATCCTTAAAACAAATGTTCAACAGAAATCGAAAAATGGCAGGTTTGACACTCCTGGGCTTTATAAACTAGTCTTACATTTACACTTCTTCTTGGGGACAGCAGGACTCTCACAGGCCGGAGCCGCAGCGGGACGAGGACAGCAGGAAGTGGGAAGGGTCAGCTGACAGGAAACAGGATGTCGGCCCCACCAGAGTGACACACGCGATGGAGTGCACCGAGAACGTGAGTGTGAACTGAACCTGTGAGCAAGTGAACTGAATAAAATCATGTGTGTGCATGTGTCATCTCACAGGAAGAAGATGACAGGAAGGTTTAAAAATAACCCAGAACAACGTTATCACATTTGCATCCTTTTTTGGAGTGAAAATAGTATCAATGCTACTTTTTAAAATCTCTTTTAAGTTGTTTGTGTCTGCGATCTCTCTGCTCTGATATGTTAAACGGCCACCTTCAACCCATCAGACTGCTGATATATTCGATCAGGTGTGTGTGCACCGTGCATGCGGGGCGATGGAGGAGTTCTTCACTCCTCACACACCATTTTCATCTCATAATATTGGAAGAGCTGGTTGCCTAAAATACCAAAAATAAAATGAGCTCTTAATTGTCCCAAAAAATCGACCAGTAATGGACTCTAGTTACCGATAACCATTATATTCACTCTTTCTCTCAACTCTTAATTCTTCTGTGTGTCCTTAATCAAATGTCTCTTTCTGAGTCAATATGTTGGTTCAGTCGTTTAAAAAGATCCTGTTGGAAAACCTTTTCTTACGTTACTGACAGTTTAAGAATAAGAAGGTTTTTCTCGTAACTGTAAAAGCGAAACATGAAATATTTGTGCACCTTTCTGTGGCTTGTCTGGGAGTATTTTCGGGTTTCGCAGACTCGCTCTCCATTCAGACTGATAGAGGAGATCTTTCTCTGTCTCTGAGCTCCTCGTCGTGACACTTGGTGACGGCGGTAGTTCTCGGCAGCTTTAGAGATTCAGGCGTTGCTTTTGATGAGTTACACAAGCCACTGCAGGCTTTAACTTGGCTTTCTGCACACTTAAAGGAAAAACAGACCATTCATGGCCACAAGCAACCCACCAAAGAGTATCTGTTGTTGTGAATGATTAAAAAAAGAAGTGTCTAGTCCTTGAATATAATACAACCCTACTTTTCTTTTCACACTTTCAGAAATAAGTATGCTCTTAAAATGTGGGTCATTATGAGATTGTGAATAAAAAACCAACCATAAAAACATCATAATAAACCACAAACATAGGTCAGTAAGCTGGATAAATGGATTGACGTCCAACATCATAATTACTCTCACTGTCATGTGTGTTAAGTCAATTAATGCGTTGGTGTTTATTTTCCATTACCTCACTGTGATTCATGCAGAATGACTTAAAAAGACTGCCTCTAAAAACCCAACAGCAACATGAACGTAGCATCAAATAAAAATGGACGTTTTTTTGGCACCAAACTGTCCTGAGCTTGACACATTTGTCCTTTTGAACTCTGGACGACTCCCCCCTCTTGGTGGACGTGTGTTGGGTGTGCTGCCCCCTGCTGGACGTTTCAAAGGACAGAACTTGGCCGGCGTCCACCCTCTCTGGATTGTGTAACCCCATTATGTCTGTCAGCAAACAATGACTCGACAAGAAACCCATTTTATCTGCGTTATGCGTGTCGCATTTGGCTGTTTGGTATGCATAATGAGCACTTGATTTAAAAAAGTACCAGGCTGTGCATAGTTGTGTTTTCTTAAACTGTGTGTTGATGTTAAATAAATACTGTCTCTACTATAAAAGGTGCTCATAAAGAAGCTTCAAGCTGATTATTTAACTTCCATCTCTTCTCAGTGTTTTAAAGCTTTCATTTTAACTCCTACTTCTCTTTTTTTTTTCTTCTGTGTGTGCAGCCGGGCACCGTCCTGATCATGAAGGAGGACGTGGGGAGGGACCAGCCGCCGTCCCGGGTCATCCACCCTCCTCATCCACCCCCTCCCAGCTCCAAACCGCGCTACGAAAGCAACGCGCGGCGGACCAGCCCTTCGACGGGCAACAAAGGCTCAGCCGGCCAGGAGGGTGAATTCCCCTGCAAGAAATGTGGCAGGTCGGTGATCAGAGACATCACACTATCAGCAAGCGCTCGAGTTACATAATCGGCCTCACGCTTAACTGGCTCGATCTTAAAATGCAGAATTTCAACAGGAAATGTCGCCGCCGTTGCCCACTTGGAAGAGGAGTAGTTAAACAGAGGCAAGAACCTTTTTAAAGAACCGAAACGTCCTGTCATGCTTTTGCTTAAATAACAGCCCGTCCTCTGGCAGCACCGGCCTGTTATTGACAACTGTGTCCTAGCAACCGAACACAGAGCAGATACGGCGCGCTCGTCAGCTTGACAGGAGCCTCACTCATCCCTCACGTGCTCGATCTGCTCAGAGCGCGCTCATTATGGATCGGCCACCGCCGCAGAGGCTGATGTTACAGCGAGGCCAACAAAGCTTTTTAGAAACATTTACAGGAAGGAAGATGAGTGAAATTGCACAATTTTGGAAAAGCTTTGGTTCCTGCCCACGCTGCCGCCCACTGCTGCGTCACACGCCTTTTTACATTCATCACCCAGCCCGTTTCCTCGTATCGTAGTGGACTCTGACCGCGTTCTTTACAAAGACCAAGAGACTAATGACTCTTATGAAATTAGTTAGTTAGTAGTTAGTAGTTAGTTAGTAAGTAGTTAGTAAGCAGAAAATGTGCAAGAGCTCTGAAACGTTTAGCGTCAGGGCAGCGAGCACACTTTGCCTGTTTTAGCGCCCAATTAAGCCCCGACCGACGCCACGGTATATCATAAATAAACATGACGAGGGCGCTCCCACTCGGTATCTTCCAGTCATTTATGTCTATCCATATTTTCAAATTAGTCACAGTCGGCGGCTAATGTGGCTCTAAATTGCGCGATGGTATTCTGGGAATTTACAGAAGGTCACCAAACTAAAGTTAAAAAAAATGTAATGAGACTGATGAAGATTTTCCTCGTTGACTGCTTTTTCTTTTCCACACACACACACACACACACACACGCGCACAGCTCTTTTCCTCATCAGGCATGCACTTCTTTACATTATGTTCTCTGATGATTTTTACATGTGGGTCTTTGAAACACAAGTAAAACCTTTGAGTGTGATGCAGGCCTGAATTACAGGCTGTCAGATTCAGCACACAGTGTGAAATATAGAGAGAGATTAAATGCACGTTCTCCTTCAGAGCAGCATAATGAATGTAAATCATTCAGCTGTCATCTCCTTTACACAAAGAAGGAAAGTCTGTTTAATATAGTGAGTGCAGAGAAACCTATTTTAAGTAAACATTTGAATCTTTTTTTCTTTCCTCTTACGACCACAGAAATGATCAGAGCAGATGTCGTCCATCTGCATGGATCTGATAAAATACTTCATGTTCAGAGCACAAGATAAATAATGTGAAGTGTGTGTGCAGCAGAATTATGGTTGTTAAATTGTTGTGACTATAAATAACATTACTGAAGTGGATGCATTGTTTGAATGACTTTACATGTCACATACTTCCTGTCTGAAAAAAGATCTTTAACAATCAGCGCTCCTCTCTGATCTGCAGGATTTTCTACAAGGTGAAGAGCCGCAGCGCCCACATGAAGAGCCACGCCGAGCAGGAGAAGAAGGCGGCGGCGCTGCGTCAGAAGGAGGCCGAGGAGCGAGCGGCGGCGGCAAAGGCGGCCGCCGAAGCCGCCGCCCTCCTCGCCGCGCGGCAGCCGAACGGGACGCGGCAGATGGCCGGGGACAGCACCAACGACGATGACTCGTCGGACGGTGAGGACGAGGACGACGAGGACTGGCAGTGAGAGCGAAGCGAGGGGACGCACACACTGACTGCTCGGCGCAGCGTGGCTCTCTCTCGTGGACGTGAGGAGGAAAGTTTAAAAATACAAAGAAGAACAAAGAATCCCTCCTGTTGTGTATAATCTGTGGAACAAGAAGACTTCCGTTGCTTGGCACATTCAGGGACAGATTTACTCCCATGTTTGTGAGAGTGTGTGTGTGTGTGTGTGTGTGTGTGTGTGTGTGTGTGTGTGTGTGTGTGTGTGTGTGTGTGTGTGTG
>JBAJHX010000115.1:4702204-4724594 GCA_037176925.1 Amniataba percoides
AAATGTCAAATGTGTGAACAAGCTAAGTTGGTATTTCGTTTCGCAGCCAAATTAAGACAAAAATGCTGCAAAATGCTTCGCTGCCAAACGTCCTCTGCCTGTTTTCATGAGTCGCCTCAGTGTCTGTGGCCTTGGTCGACAGTGAGTGTCTTTGTTGCAGGGAAAAGGGTGACAGACAGACGGACGGGCACACTGGCTGCTTGTTGGGTCTTGTTTGTGTCTGTTGCCGTGGCAACTGTCAGGCCGGGATGGCAGAGGCACGACGGAGGCGGCGGCTGCTCCGTGATTCATGGACGGCGAGGGCGGCCGTGCAGAGCAAAGGTTTGGCAAAGGAGCCCAAAAGCACCGAAGAGGAAGCATCTGGTGGATCTGCGAAGACTCGGGCTCAGGCATCAGCTGCTGCAGGCCGCCACCCTCACACCAAATTAAACATTACAGAAGATCACTCCTGACCTTGGAAAAAGCTGGCAAAATGATCCCACCACAAGGTCCATTTAGCAGCTGATCTGGGGCTCAATCGCAATCCTCCTCAGCAGATGGAGTTTGTCCAGTTGTCATTGAACTGTTTCCATTTTTATGAGCGCTGTTTCCAAGATGGACAAACATGTTGTACAGCATGACTGTAACGCTGGAGTCTGTATGTGTTAATGTGCAGTGACTCAAGGTCATAATATAGTCAGAAGCTCATGCATTAATAGTATTGGCATTAAATGGTTGTGTCCTTTAGTATGAATTTAACAGAAGTGCCAATGTCAGAGTAAGGACAGGTTATTGATACCTGTATTTTTTGTTGTTGGGTGTATTTATGTGGTTTCTCACTGAGGTCTTAAGGCTGTATCGTTTCGTCTCATGTTGCAGGTTTTATATCCAACTTTTATAAAATATCTCAGAGATGTTCTGGAGGTCGAGTTGTTCAGGATGCATGCCATAAACACGTTGTAAATTTATGTGTATCATGGCCGAGAGGACCATAAATTTAAAGAGCATCTGTAATTTCACAATAAATGGGTAAACTATATCAGCTGTGGAAGATCCTGTGATACGACTAAAAGCTTCAGAAGTGATGAGACTGTTTTTACTTTAAGTTGAAAAAGTTTCATGCTTACTTAACTCTTTAGGTTGTTCACAGTTACATGACTTTACCTCAATAAATAACCATCTTTGAAAGCATATGAAGTAATGTAATAAAAATGAAGGATCTCGCAACCAGACAACATAAAGTTCAGGGGTTTAAGGGTCTAAAAACTTGAAGCAAGTCACATTTAAGCGAACAGAAGTGAAGCATTCATATATGATATATGAAATTCCTTCATGTCATGGGTTTGAATGGATTAGGTAAGATTCAATTACACAGAACGACAAGACACACTGACACTAAATGCAAGAGACCTGAATGTTGTCAACGCCAAAGAAATTTAAGAGCTTTCTACAAAAAATAAATCACATAAAGAATAAGACATATTCAAAAAGGGTTTAATCAGAATGTCCACCTTAAAAACAGGAAGAGACTCGGTGACAACGTCTTCAGTACATCATGGAAATACACAATCATCGAAGATCAAAAACAACAACAAAATAAAAACACGTGCACACAAAATGTTTCTTCTGAACGTGAACAGTTTGTTTGCTGGTTTTTATTCGGACTCGAGAGCATTCTTGGCTTCTTCGATTTAGTTTCCAGGAAACATTTCTTTTTTACTGCAGGGCCAGCACCTGACAATGCACAGAGCAGGGAAAACACACATTAGGTAGTCCAAAGTACAAAGATGGATTTGCTTAGAGTCAAAGTCGATGTATATCTTAACTATTAGCATGAAAACATACAAGATATACAAACGTAAGCAAATGATGAATGTGTGCACGCTACCTGACTAGTTATATGTGTGGCTCTCAGTTCCTCCACGTCCAAATCCTGCGAGGAAAAAAAGACAGGAAGCATTAACATGACGAGAAAACAATAATGCAAATGAAAGCAGTGAAGGAAACCAGCGTGGAAGACTTTTCCTTTGGAAACCTGAGAGAGAAATTTAAGCCACTTTCACTCAAGGTAATGAAATGTTTAATGAAATGGTGCCGATTACGTAACAACATAATTGTGTTTTATTGAAGGTGTGATCCTCAGGTGACAGTGCGTGCTTTGATACGACAGTTTACAGCCTGGAAACGATCAGATACCAAACGGCGACCTCGCAAAGGGCGTTCCTGGTCAGTGCAGAGTCGTACGAGCAAAGGTGACTAAATGTTTGCTATCACGGCTGCCAGGAGCACTCAGGATGTCGAGTTTAAAGTTTACACACTGTGATTGAGGTGTAAGAGCTCATTATTGTGTAAAAAAGGGATTTATTGAGGGGAGCAGGCTTACCTCCAGGTCCAAACATTGCAGCGTAGCAGGGTTTGTGACAGTACGGCTTGCCTTCATGCTGTGAGAGACAAAAGTGTATTATTATCACTGTTGCATTGAAACATTTAAAAATGTTGAGATATAAAGAACTGTTGAGTTTTTGAAGAACATTCATATTATCATTGCAGTAACTACACATATAAAGTTGTTAAGACAATAAATACATTTTTCAAGTACTAATGCTAAATCCTTGTGTTAATTGTTCATTTATCTCTTGTATGTTAAACCTATGTCTATATAAAAGGGATTCATATCAAAATACATCACTTTTGTGCAGTTTTACATGTATTGTGAAACAGTATTTGATTAGAAGCTATCAAACCCTAAAATCTGTGTGCATTAGTGAAGATTTCAGGATGTTTGTGCATGTATGCTGTGTGTATTTCAGGTGTCTCACCTCCGCATGTGAGCCTGCTGACAGCGTCTTGTTGCACTTCTCACATTTCAGACAGGGCCTGTGCCAGTCCTTCCCCAGTGACGACACCCTCTCAGCTGTCAAACACACCAAAAGAGGAAAAAATGAATAATTAATACCCACAGTTCAAGAAGTTCAACCATCACAAGGGGAGCCACTGTGCTCAGGATGTCTGTGGGTTAGCGAATGAGTCGCCAAAGTTTGAAATTTAGACCAACAAGATCTTGTCTTTGCAGATAACTTTGTGAACATTGTTTGGGTGTGGTGCTACAGGGTAAAAGAGGACTGAGTGTCCCAGAGGAATCTGTCCTCCTCCCGCCTCATAAACTCTGATAAAGTGCGTCTTGATTTGTGGGGCTGATCTGCACAAACACTCATCACAGGGACTGTAAGAGTTGGGAGAAACCAGAACTGACAGTCTTGATTTTTTCAGGGAGGAGATGGACGAGAGTTTAGATGACTTTTGAGACTCGTGGCACGCATCGACGAGCGAGAATGTCCAAAAATCCACATGCAGCAATGGAAAAAAAGCTCAGTGAATACATAAGGTAACAGAGGACAAGCACAGGAAATGCTGTAAAATGGAGAAGCGTTATCAAGAACTGTTTCTAACGTGTGTTGTAACCGTGGAGGATGAAACGTGATTAACATCTGCATATCTTGTATCAAAACAAAGTCAGGAAGGAGAGCATCTGTATAAATGAATGCTGCTTTCAGGTGAACGTCACCGGCCTCCAAACTCGCCCACAATATTAGGATATGACATAATTCCTTCCTAAAAATAGCCCGATGTGGCACGAGATTATGCAACCGAAACATTGAATGTGCTGCAGGGCGAGGTCAACCTCTCGGGCCAGTGGCATGAAAACATTTCAGCAAATTGTGGTCTTGGCCTGGAATGAAAGTTTGACCCAAAATAATGTCTGTGCTTAGCTTCCAATAACAAACTTGTCTACTGAGCAAACAGTGGGCTCTGTTTGAAGAGGACCCTGTCAATTAAAGCAGCATGTACGTAGTTTTACTCTTTACTGTGCACTGATCTGATGAGGAATATTTTTGTGCTCTGGCTGTTTATTTTACCCAACGATATGACAAGAAATGGGGCGTGACGTGCAGGAATAATAATCCTATCTGCTCTCTGCATTAGCCCCCGCAGACTGCGGCATCATGGAGGCCGTCCAAAATACACAATCTGAATGGAAAAACACACTATGAGGGAGGCTGTTTAAGTATTCACTTCATGCCATCCCAGATTCATGGAGAGGTTGTTTAACAGTACGACGGAAAAAAGAAAGAGGCTAAGAGTGCAGTCCGAAACATTTAGAGGTCAGAGAGTGACCTCGAATACACAGATGGTCCCTCATCAACCTGAGATTCAAGAAGATTCTGGAAAAAAAACTAAAAATAGCTGCAAATTAGTTTTCCGTTCCTTAACCAATCGATTAATCTACTAATTGTTGGAGCTCTGGAGTATTTGCATCCAGTTAGCTTAGCTTAGAATAAAGACTGGAAACAAAGGGAAACAGCTAGCCTGGTTCTGTCCAAAGGAATCACCTTTAAAGCTAAAAAAACATGTTTTATCTCATTATATACATATTATGCAAACAACTGCTGAGTTTAAAGCAGCAGCAGTGTATTCAACTTTTTTTGTGATCCTCTCTTTGTGCATCTGGCTCTGGACCAAGTTCCTCCGCCTGATTGTTTCCATCTGAGAGCTCAGAAACATTAAGACAGATGAGGGGGGAGCATGGGGGGGCTGGAGGCGATTTCAGACCGCACAGTGAAGTTTATAGACAAGGTTTGGTGGAGTAATTGATGCAGACGATTCAGAGCACATAAAGAATGCAAAGCTTTGTTTCAGGCTGCTTTTCCTTCAGCTGTATTTTATATTTTTCCCCTCTTCATGCACAGAGAAGGAAAAATACTGTTCGGCTTGTCCTGGCTGAAACAAATTGGTTTGCTTGTCTTGGCCAGAAGGGGAAAGTCTATCCACGAAGAGGAAGAATGGGAAGCACGGCTCCCGCAGGCTCACGGTCGATTCATCTGTCTGACAGTCCAAAGACTTGGCTTCGTGTTCTGCGTTGGCCTCGGCCTCTGCGCGGAGGATTTACTCCGCTGCTCTGCTGAGCTGCAGACGACGTGGTAAATGGATTAAGACACGGATAAAATGGAGCTGTCCCTTTCCTCCCCGGATGCTGTAATTGCTCACAGCTTCGGTGGCATCCTCATGAGACAGACATACAAGAACGCTCTGGAAAGATTAAAGACGGAGGAAACCTGCTCCCATCGTTATTCAAGAGGCTCCTCAGTCGTCAACAAAGACAATTCGGTTCCTACAGGGAGCCGAGTAATTTGATAACGAGAGAGCTTACAGAGCGCAGTGACCTTTAGAGGCTACTCAGCATTAATCTGCAGAAATGTACACATATACACAGCTGAGAGGGTCGACTGGCAAATAAAGAGCCATAAGCAAATAAAATAAAGATAATACTCCACTGATGGAGAGTAACTACATACATTCATTCAATTACAAAGCTACACGTGAGCATTTCTATTTCCTGCAGCTTTATACTTCCATTTCAGAGTGAAAAAATTACTTTTTACAGCTATAATTACTCTTAAGATTATGACTTTACATCTAAAACCTCAGTTTCTGTATGATTGATTGCACTCCCACCCAAGAATACATAAGTGACCTCACCTCACCCGACACTGAGTCCTGCTTACTGTACACGTTCATGCATCAGTGGTGGAAAAATACGCTTTTTAAAAAAGTGCAAAAAAGTACTCAAGTTCAAGTAAAAGTCCTATATTTAGAACTGTATTTAAGTTATAATACAGAAGTTTAAGTTCATAGTACATTTACTCGAGTCACGTTCTGCACTTAATCACAATTATGAGGTACTTTATTCAAGTATTTAAAATTTCTGCATCTTTCTACTTTTAGTGCACAGATACTACACACACATACACCTTCACAACAAGTTACCGATTACTTCACAAATGATCATTTTACATACAAAATATGTATGCATGCATGTAATGCCATGCTGCATTATTTATTACACTACCTTAAAATACACAAAGCAGTTATAATATTCCCACTTCTAACAAATATTACAAACAATACTAGTTACATGTTATTGCATCAGTAATAATGATCTAGTAGGAGTCTTTCTGCACAAGGACTTGAACTATTTTTGCTGATAACACTCACGTCACTCATATTTTAGCAGCTCTACAACTTTTAGGTCCAGAAATGATCTGAATGCTTCTTCCACCACCGAGAAAACTCTCCATAAATAATAAAATGAACAAGTCGTTGATATTCTGGAGCTTTAACAGGTTATTTAACCTTTTTTTTTCGTCTAATATTGAAATAAAGTCTGCCTTTCTGCAGCCTGTCTGCTGCTTCCTGCTTCCTCATCTGTGCAGAAACGCGCTCTGCACCGATAAAACCAAGCACGCATGAGAAACCTGAAAGAGGAAAGTTTGCAGAAAGAAACGCATCTTACCGAAGTAAACCTCCTTCTGGCACTTTGGGCACTTCGGCATTTTGCAGCAGCTGTGTGTGTGTGATGAGAGAGGAGAGATGCGCTCTTGTGTGAGTCCACCTGACTGACCACGCCTCGATCTGAAGCGCAGATGTGCCTCGTCCTGTATTTATAGCACCAAGGAAATAGTTCAGCTCAAACTTTTTTCTTTTTTTCTACAGCAGTGGGTGAGGCTTGAGTCTTTGTGTGAGAGAAGAAAACATCACATCAGGCACTTTGATTGAAGAATCTGGTGACTTAAATGAAGCATTTTTTCATGAAAGTAACATGAGGAGTTATTAGGAAGTCTTCTTTGTTTCATTGAAGTTCATTTTAAGATTTTATTTCAACTTAATGCAGGTTGTTTTAGTTTTTTACAGCCACAGAGGTGATGAAATTACAGTAACACACAAAGAGGTTAATATGATTTTAAAGCCCCCCTCAATTCAAGAAATTCATTTAATAAAACATCTCAGTCTGGTTAAACTTAACAAATAATGATCAAATATGTGCCGGACTAATCATGTTTATTTGCTTCAGAGGTGTCCATAAGTGCTCTTAGACTTTCATGTTTTCTTTTTTTTTTAATTAAAGTCACCCCCACTTCTCTCAGATAGTTGATTTGATTTGGATGTTTGTGTTGAAGTTTCTCCAAACAGAAGCATGTTATCTCTTTATCTACAAGAAAAGTTAAGATAGCCGAGTTATCAGTCGTCGCTAACCTCGGCTGCAGGATAAGACAGTGGGCAAAGTGGTGCAGTTGGATACAGTCTATTTTTATTTTCCTTTTCCTGCGATCAAATCAGCATTTCAGTCTGTTTTCTTTTACGAATGCAAAGAGCTTCTGCAGAAATGAGATATGAGCTGAGATATGATGAATGGACTTTTCAGTGAAAGAGACATCTCGTGTCCAGCTTTTTAAATATAAATACTTAATATGAAAGCTAATGTTTGAATTTCAAGTCTTGATTTTTCAACTTTTTTTCATTTAAAATACAAATCAGACAAAAAATGATTCAACGCAAAAAGATTTAATACATCTTAGAACTTGTACTTGAATTTTTAATACAATAACATAAAAATACAACGTTTAGTGGATTTTTATCTAATTTCCAAGTCATTTTCTCACATGTTGATTCACTGGAGTCTGTGTAAGATTTAGTGCTGGTGGTCATGAATGATACATGATCATGAGGTCACAAGAGGTCATTTGTGTTTTGCATCCCAGACTTTTCCTTCCATAATGCAAACGATATGTTCATTGTAGGTCACACTAACCTTTGAGAGATCTGGTTCATCTCGGGGTATTTTTCTCTTAAATTTATGTTTATGACAGTCTTCACATTCAAATCATCCGACACTGATTACAGAACAAGAAAAAACACCCATGTAATAAAACTGTAGATTAAAACAATAATAAAGTATTTCCACACTAAAACTGTTGTCAAAGTCAGGCTGCTGGGCTGCCAAGTTATGAGCTTTACTTATTTACTTTCTGTGTGTGTGTGTGACGTGAGTAAACGGACCTCCCTGCTCCTCTTTCATAATCTACTCGATATGTGACTCCACCAATCTATTCACCGCTGAACGGCGAGATAACCCACCTGATGAGTAACCCACGTCAACATAAATCAACAACGCTGGCAGTGAAAGAGGCCAAACACACGCACGCCTTTAGTCCTCTGTACAGCTCCTCTTTTCATGCGGTTGTAACTCTATACGTATATTTACAGTGCTGAACAAAAAGACGGGACACACTGGTGATTCCCAAACAGAGGAGCTCGAACCTGAGAGGTCATTCTGCAGCTTTGTGGAGACACTGGGGAGTATCTGAACTAACTCAATTTTAATATCAACATATACATATATTTATTAACTATATCAAAGTGGATCTAAGGATTACATTTCATTCAGCGAGAATATATTTAAATGAATATATTGGAGCATGGTGGGACTGAATCCTGCAGTGGTAGCCACACAGCTGCTACCATGCTAACTCAGTGCAGCAGGTTGTGATTGCATAATCATGATGATGATGATGATGATGATGATGAAGGTGAGGACGACTGTTTTGACTTTGAGTTTGCAGAGTTGTGGGTGTAATCATTACAACTCAAGCAGATCACACCCAGCTCCAGACTTTGACCTGAGGGCTGAGAAGTTGTCGACATTTTATAGCCTGTTATCTCGGTGTGTGTGTGTGTGTGTGTGTGAGTGTGTCATTGCCCACTTTTCCGTGGTGTGTGCACACGCTGCAGATGCAGACACACCTACAGAGTGATGCGTGTTTCTGTCTGTCACACTCAAGTGGCTTCTGAAAGATAACAAACCCTCTGAGGATCGCTTTAATGAAATCACCATGGCAACCAAACAAAAACCTGATCTTGTCTGTTAAAAATAAACCCTCTGAACTTTTTTTTTTTTGCTCATTTGGGAAATTCTGAAGTCGGGTGATTGAGGTAATCAAAATGACATTATCATAAAGGTAAATACACATTTTTCGACTATCTAGGTCAGATGAAGATTAAATTACAATAAACACACACAGTGTAAACTCTTTGGGTGTAATGAAGATTTTCTCAACATCTGGTTACTCTTCTTCTTGCACTGTGTCTTATTTGGGAGATGAAATGTCACTGTTGCAGCACGTTTTTTTAATGACCCGTGTGAAGGTTTAACGACGAAGGCCGACTAAAATAATAAAGATCCAGCTTAATGATATGTCCTCAAATCTTTTTCAGATCTGGTTCATTGCAACAGATTTACCTGCAGGTTTTGCTGATTGGGGAGAATCTTTGGGGTGAGGTGAGCGCCTTGTAATTTTCTCCATTGGATGGTTTCCATTAAATAAGAGAAGCTCAGCCTCCTGAAGATTAATCAGGGATCTGATCTCTCACAGCCACCCAGGTAGCCGGGGGTCACGCCTCGGCGGCCCGCAGCCTGCTCCTGCTCTCTGTTACCGCCCTGTAATTACATTTTTGCAGCGCTCATCCCTCCTCCCTTAAATTAAACGTGGAGGTTTCATGTTCTGCATCAGCAGTCAAGTACAGTGAATACAAACATACAAGACGTCGATGTGCACAGTTTACGGTGGAGACTGCACTTGTTGAACTGCACAGAGAGGAGCATTCGCTCAGAGATGGTTGGTTAAACCAGAGCACCAGATACCTCAGAGGTCTGTTTATAGTGGACATCGAAACCTCGGCTAAGGCACTTTGAAGATTGATTGCGCCATTTGTTGTTAAATTTGCAAGTTAAAGTTAAATTGAAATCTTCAGTCTCATTTGACTGGGTTTAACCCAGCCAGGGTGGAAAGGCTTTGAAACAGCTTTTAGTTTTACTAGAAAGCTTAACTGAACAGTTAAGTTTAAAAGCCTGCAATCAATATTTCTATCTTAACAATCGATTGCATTGTGCAGTGTAATGTGGAAGACATCGTTCAGAGTGATAAACCCACAGTGATTTGTCGTATTGCTAGATGTATAAATGCAAAACAGTTTGTTTCAGTCTGTTATAGCACCCTAAACAGTGACTATACTTCTACCACGACAGGTTTAAATTAAATGGAAAAAGGGGGTTTGGACTCATTACATCAGAATATAAAAATGTTTTTCAAATTGCTTGCAAGCTAAGCTGAGCAGGCTTTTGTTTGTTGTTTGTTTTGTGTTGCAGAATTTCCCTCAAGACACCAAAGTCCTGCAAAGCAGCCAATCTGAAAGCGTAATCATTTTTATGACTGAAAAACGGGGGCTGGATCTGGCTCCCGGTATCGGGACTGAAGAATGATGTCATGTTTTTCCTTTGAGAGGACAGTCACGCTTCTTTTCCTTTTGTGTCCCATCTATGTCGTTCAAACACATCCATGCAGACCCTGCTGTGACCTTTGACCGGATAAGTCATACGATCCAAAAACGAGTTGCTCAGTGAGCTTAAATTTCACCAAACACAGAGGAGCTACTGTGAGCTACCATCAGATGAATTATGTTTCACTTTTGGAGGCCATAACTTCTGCAGCGTGACATCATAGCTTGTACATTTATAATCATTTGGAGGAAACACACACTGTGTGACAGTATTTCATCATCTGAATATCAAGAAAGAAACATGGAGAGGCCTCTTAATTTGTTGGAATATTAAAGGGAAATCAGAAATCACTTGCAGAGCAGCAAAAAAAATCTCTGCTGGCTTTAATTGCACCGATATTTTCTGGGATTTCTTGAATTTATGTGAGCAACACGATTACAAATTGATGTATATGATCTGTGTCTGTGCAAAACACAACGCAAGCAAACACAATCTGTTCTTAGGAAATCGGGGAGTGAAATAAAACAAGCCTTGGCCGGGTGTCAGCCATCGCTCCTGCAGATCCGTGAGACGGCAACCAGGAGGAGGTGAGACGAGGCCGAGGAAGAACATGAAGCCGGGAATCACCACAGCCTGCAGGAGGACACGGTGTCCGTTCAGTGAGACGCTGTCAGAGGGGCCGAGATCTGGAGGGAAGTGCTTCAGTTTCACACACTCAGAAAGTGAAACAAACAAACAATATCATACCCACTTCTTCTTTTATTTCTTCTCTACTTCTATCCTCCTTGGGCTTCTTATTTCCCATTTTTCCTCCCACTTCTTTCCTTATTCTCTGATATGTTTTTTTCTCCTCTGCGTTTCTTGAGCTGATTGAAAGCATGAAAATCACTCAAACTGCAGACACAGCAGCTCCACCTGACTTTGAATTCTTCGTCTCTTCAAAACACATTAATGTTTTTCCTTAGAGACAGACAGATAGGGTCTATTTTCTGAGGGATTTAAAGCACCTCTCCCACAGTTTCTCACACTACTCTTCTGTCAGACACACTCCAGGTTTTTCCGAGGTCACTGTCTGCTCTCTTATCTCCGCTCGCCTTTGAAGCTCTCATTACCTCACGCTCTGCATACGTTTCCTGTGAAGTGAGACTCTGGAGCATCTGCTGTGGTTGCTGGGGCGATTAGGCATCTCGGGATTGATTTCTGAAGCCCGCATCAGACGTGAAGAACTTGACTGGTCCTGCGCTGGAGGCAACTTTTGTCAGCGACTGTAATTTTTGTAATCAATAGACGAGACTTGATGATCCACACCCGATGACCTTTTGACCTGTAACTGGATATTGCAAAGGTGACATATCACCAGAAATGATGCTTTAAAAGTGTATTTAGCTCCACTTTTAGAGGATATGACAAATGCATTACGAATAACATATGTAGTACTGGTAATTTCCTTACCACAACACTGTGTGCTTTCATAAAGATTTTTCCTCAGTTGCCCTAAACATCACCCTCACTTAGCTCACTGACATGTTTATGGAGTCATGTCTTGCATCACATCATCTCAGATGCTTCCCTTCTATTTCATCGTCTTCTTCACCCTCTACTGAGCTATACTTATCTTGTTCGAACACGTTTACCCGCTACTGCTGCAGGAAATGCAATGGAGATAAATTATAATAACACTCATACAGTATGAACCATCTGGATCTGTATTATCTTGGACATTTATGGTTCTTTGCAGAAGTGTGAAGAATATTACACACCTGAACAAACACTCAGAAAACTTGATATCTGCTCTCATCTATTCTTATCCATGACTTTTTTATTCAACTGGATGAACTATTCTGTCATATTTTTCACTGCAAAGTGATTTAATACTACAAAAACAGCTGCAGGTGTATCACTGTACAGTTCCATTGCGCAAAAAGGACCTTTTATGTTATTTTAGATGCATTTTTATTCCATTGTTATGAAAAATAGGAAAAAGAAAGATAATTTTTGAATGTGAATATGCTGAATGGCTGAAGAAAGAGCATGCATGAAGAAACAAGGATAATAACTTTAATCCTTTTTATGTCTTATATAAAGCATCTTGTTTTTTAACAGGTGCTGTATGTATGAACCTGCCCTCGCTGGCCTCGCCTTGATCACGGCTCAAAAGGCAGCGGAGAGCATGTTCAAGGTTTGGACCTGCCGCAGCTCCACTCCACACACTTTGTGTACTCTCCTCTTCTTCCCATGGTTGCAAACTGTCACTTAAAAATTTCAGAGCCTCTGTGCAAGAAATCAGAGATGACAGACAAGCTCAGGCCATGTTTGACTTGGACTTCGTTCAGTTGGGGCCAAAACAAAACAAACACACTCGTGTACAGGCGCTCACACACTCACACACACTCGCATGTACAAACACTGTTGGTCAGGGTAAGAATCAGTCAGGCTTTGGGACCTTCATGGGAACTGTCTGGGGAGGAAAAGGGAGGAATTAGGCACCACATTACTGTTGACATTTTTTATTTAAAAAAAAGAAAAGCATCCCATGAAAACCAGTAATATTGCACAAATTCAAAACAGCCATTTAAACCCACTGTGCTACGGTAAACCATTGTCATTAAGGCTCATTTGGCGCTGGGATCTGGCACGAGCTCAACTATTTAGAAGGAAAAGAGAGGTCAAACAAATAAACACTGTGGTAAGCTGCAATTTCCTTGGCAACTGGCGATTGTTTGTTGGGGGAGGTTGTGTCCGCTGCTATGGCAACAATGAGTTCCTCAATAACAGGAAATGAAGAGGCTGTGTGTTTCTGAGGATACGGTGTGATCATTTCCTTTTAGAGACATGAAAGAAAAAGTCCCAGCTGAGTCGCTTCGAGACAAATATACATGTAGAGATCAGTGCACAATAAGAAATCATCATATCATCATCATGTTTTGCTTTGATATTAATTTATCTGTGCATGTGCATATCAATGAGGGCAAAATAAGGAATTCAATTTGCAGTTCTGAAGAGCATAATCTTGATCAGCGATTGTGAAAGAGCTGCAAAAATCACTTCAAAGCATAACATGGAGGCAGCGTGCATGAGGGATATTTAGTGTCTTTCTTATAGCTCTACCATGAGAAAAAAATACACCTGCATCTTATTCCCTCAAACATATGCCAGTCCCCCTCCACTGTTCGCTTGCCAGATTGTATGCCAAAATGTGCGCCATGCTTTTACTTTCTAGCCAGAACCTAAAGCTGATGTCCTGACATGAGTCTGCCTGTACCTGCCTGCAGATGTTTTATTATCAATGCACCACTGAAATTATCCTGTGCATGTCAACTTCCTGCACTTAGGTCTTTGCTCTGCTGCCCCTTTGCTTTACATTTGTGACAAAATAAGCTTCATTAGAGTATGAAAAGTGTTAGTATTTCCCCACCACGTTTGAAAAAAAGATAACATTGCTGTGTGTTTGTCTGCTGTAATGAAAGCTATATAAATGTTAGCATGTGAGTTACTTACTTGCGTGATGCATGATGATGATGAAGTAAATTTAATACCACACAGGATACATTAAAACAATAGCACACTCAGAATAAATCAAATAATAAATCAAAGTACACTCAAATACCCAAAGATGGACTTTTTATTTTGTGATTTGATGCTATAAAAACAGTATGAAACATCATGATTGACAGCTGTCAGTCAAAGTGGAATAGTCACAGAGACACGTTTCCAGGAACTGTACATAGAGTAAAAGCATCGAGAGGAAACGTTATTTTACTTAATCAGGTGATTGTTGGGTACCTGTCACTAATTATTGATTACCGATCAAGCCAGTGGGGGCGTGAAGGTGGAACAGGTGGGAGGAAATGGAGATGCGTGATCCATCTTTATATACAGTTGATGGTTAATACTTGTTCAGGATAACACTGCTGCTGCTAATATACACTCAATCCCAGCTAACGTTACCTGAGAAAGCGTTAAATTCACCAAATCAAACTTTATTCTTTTTACGTTTAAAGTTTGAAAATACCAACAGTAATAAATCAAAATTTTGTCCAAATGTGTAAGCTAACATTGAGCAGCCAAACAGAGTTACATTAGATTAAGATAAGAGCGTGAGCTTTGATTTGATTTTCGTTTAACATATTTATTTCTACAACATTACGATAAAATTCATTCTCCACACTGCAATACAAAAACAAAGCTCTTTTAAGTCTTATATGTGAATCTTTTTTTCTTTTGTCTGGGACATGTAGCTTTAACCTCAGTTTTGGTTACATATCATGTGGGTCACAGTAAAGTGCATATTTAAGGTCTTTTTGCAGGCTTCTCACTTTAAAAAAAGTCAGCTCTTGCTGTTTGGTTAGCTACCAAGCAACAGTAAATCATTTCAAACAAATGCAATATTTAAGAAGGCAAAATCAAAGTTTGCCAAGTAGAAAAAAAACATCTTCCAAAGTTTGAGATCAATTTATCTATATAAACTGCATATGTACTGTTATAAAGTAGAAATCTTGAGGAAGGATCTTAGCAATCGGTCAATTTGTTAACAACGAATCCAGACTAAATTCAGACTGTGAAGCACAAATGCAAAGTAGCTGCACTCCAGAAATATTACAGACTATAAATCCTTGAATTAAAAATTGGACGTGTGCTCAAACAAAACAAGTAGCCTGCAGCCTGGATGCTTTAGATAATATATCTCACCCAGGAGTGCCTGTATATCATCAACATCTGGTTTTACCACTGCAGTATTTAGTTGCACGGTTTCCCCCCATGAGCCTCATTCTGCATCTTAAGATTTGTTGCGCACTCTTGCCAAATCATTGCACTGTAACCTGCCTCACATAATTTGTTTTCTGACCGAGAGAGAAACGTCATATTTCACCGTTAAATGTGAGAGTCTGTGTTGCGGATCACCCAGTCTGACATTTCGCCTGTTGACAGAAAAGTGTGTGACAATGAGCTGCCTTTAGGCTCCTCGTCTACATCCTGCACCAGCCGGTTTCTTCGCTTGTGTTTGAACCACAGTTTTACAATATCGCCTTAAATTTACTGTCAAAAAGCCGCTTTGCTGGAACTCATTAGCTGAATGGTATTCGGCAGAGAGGCATGCTGGATCAAATTTAGGGGTGTTTTATTCTACAGAGCATGACTCCAATTTTCCACAATCAGACAATTGCTTTATATAAACGGCGGCGGGACCGAAGGTGGGATATTATTTTGAATGAAAGCGCAGTGGAGCTTAATTTAAGTAGAGAAAGACTGTGAAACAACACCACATGTTTTAATGGCTTTTAGTGGTCTTCTAGTTTTCGCGGCGCTGATTTTAAGTGTTTCCTGCTGAAAACTTCTTATCTTAATGATATGCTGTTTTGTTTTCTTTCCGTTGATTTTTAATTAGTTTGATTTTTCTCAAACTGCACTAATCAGTATTTTTACACCAACAATGGATAAAAAAACTACTTGACGCACTTCCCGCCAACTCTGTGGAGCGTTTTAGCCTCTTTCAGCTCATCATTTGGTTTTTCAGCCCACAATTTTACTGTTTTCATTCTCACGTCTTTCATGGCGTTTGTTCCTCCTACACAAACAGCATTTTTTTAGTGAGAAAGTTCTCAACACCAACCAACACACTGCAGACAGACAAAGTTAGCATCAAGTTAGGGAACACAATGGAGAATTTGGCAACTGGTATAAGTTGTTAGAGACTAAAAACAGACAAATATTGTGCTTAAATTCATCACCTGAACACAAACAAACTCCAAATGAATTATAATTTTGTTCCCTATCTGCCGAATGTGTAAATAGGCAGCAGATTGCAAACACATTCACCAACAGCTTCACATGGTGACGAAATCTCAAAGCTGTGTTTACACCTTAATGTTAGGCACCCAGTGAGCCTAAATACAGCCTAAATGACTTGTTAGATAAGATTAAATAAATTAGTAGTAAGATGATATTTCATTCCTTTTACTGGCTCTTGAGTAAAGGTTGCTTATGTAGCTTCTTCCTCTGCCGACTTTTCTGATTGCAGTTCAGCAAAATCAAAGACTTCTCACTTGCATCAGTGAATAAGACCACAGAAATATGTCCGACAGCGATGGTTAAATATTTACACTTTGTTTGGCTCAGCTTCACTGCCCTGATCACAAATCCACAATCAGTCTTGAAGGCGTCTCCCCTTCGCTGAAACCTTCATCCATAAACCTCCATCCTTACTGTGGATCGAACCACTTTTCACTGAAAGGTGTCACATACTCTCTTTAACCACGGCTCTATAATTTAGCACCTGTTGACAGTCTCTCGGTTATTCATGACTCTCCCTTTGGTACCTCCAAATCTCTGAACGTGCTAAGATTTCTGCTCATTAGAGCCTCATTTTGGCTGCGATGCTGACTCACGCTGCTTTATTTCAGCAGCATCGGGCCTATTAAAAGCAAGAGAATGTCCGCAGAGAGATTTTTATATGTTTTGGAGTATAAATGGCGACACATTAATGCAAACATGGGATTTGCTGTTGCTAGTTGAAGACTCATTTGTCAGTTTTTAGGAACTCAGTCGTCGTGTCTCACCTCATTGTGCAGCTGGCACACAGTCAGAGCCACCACGACTCTGAAAGCATTTCCCACTGAGCTGCTTTTCTATTTCTTGGCCTTTTTAAAGTTTGCAGTAGTAAGGACACATGGTGGACTGCTTCATGAGGCTTTGACTTGGACAAGTTTGGCTAATAAATGTCTTTTGCTGCAAATTTATGCCCGAAATCTGCAATGGTGCCAGGTCAGGCTTTGACTCTGAGGAGAATACTACTTTTTTGCATGCTTGTGCCATGGTCACCAAACCTTTTTAAGAACTATTTGTAAGAGGACAAATGTCTGAATGGCTGCTATTTATTACTGAATGGCTCCTTAGTTTTGCTGATAGGTCTCTCGATTCTGCAAGATTTCTTCTTGTTATGAAGTCTCGGCATTGTTTAAAATCTGGTGAATGATGGTGTCCACAAACAGGATTCTCCCCATGTCTGAGATTGCACATTTGCCAAGATGCTGAACTGGTCTTTTAAGCAGTCGAGTCTTCTTCAAAGGCGAGGGGTAAATAATTCAGGAGAAAATAACTCATCGATGGTTTACTCCACTTTGCAGAGGTCCCCAGAGCAGGTTTGGAAATCACTCCTGCAGAAAGCCACCAATCCGAGCGGCTCGCCTCATCCACCGCTCCTAACAGGCAATTTTCATCACACAGTGGTTTTCTTTTGATTCTTTTAAAAGCTTCATGGTTGGTTTCTGTCTCAGCCGAAACTGCACTTAAATCCTGAACGCTAAGCAATCATCGAGCGAGAACGCTTTTTTTTTTTTTTTGAACGGTTACATTTTTATCCTGTAAATGCCATACAAATCCCACTTCAGCTCAATCACCAGACTAATGATTCACAAAGTGGACAAAATTACATGCTTGTGTTCCTCTTCTGCGTATAAATCACATGAAGGAACAGTGACCAGCGATGGACTGTAAACTTCACTCACTTCACGGTCATTGAATAACTGAGATAGTTTACTGGGATGATAAAAAAGCTCATAATGTCACAAAAATATACTTTCTAACACAGATTGAAAATATTCAGCAGGGTATTTATAGCCATTTAGATAAAGACATGAGTTCATGGATCCGTTTGTCTTGATTCTAATCAACAGAGAACAAAATTAGAGCAGCATGGACGTGTTCGCAGCCTAATGAACCAGCTGTGTATGCAGTAACACCCACAATTAAAGCCATTAATGGTACTTAAATCAATCACATTTAACTCCTGAGGTATGCTTACATCTACACGATTTTCTAAATTCTCTTGTTTGACGTCTCTAACGTGCTGTTATTCGCTCTCCAACACTTTCCCACATGCCGTCTTCTGAGTATTAATGTGTGTAAAGTGACTGAATGCCGGTATATGGAAAATATAACCACTGTACAGTATGCTCTGTGCAGCTGAAGAGAGTTCCCCGAGGAGTGAATAGAAAAAAATAGATCTCATGATATTTATGCCCAAAAGCTTCAGGAAAAACCAATCGGCCTTTTCTTCTGACAGGATTCATGAATGCCAGCGAGTGTCAGATCACAGTTAAAGAGCCATTAATCATCTCCTGTACATGTCTGTATTTCCACAAACCCTCACAAAGATGAAAAATGAGAATTATCATACTGTAGTGAGCTGTTCAGATTTAGAGGTAAAGTTGCATTATATAAAACGGTGACTTGGGAAACACTGGAAATGTTATTTACCCAGTTTGTTGCTTTGTCCCTCGTGCGTCATCACATTTCAGATCCATAAACACTGAGCATGACGGTTTTTATGTGACTGTAATCCTAATGAAATACACACAGTTTCAAAGAATTTATGGAAACTCGACACTTGACTCCGTTTGTGTATTTTGTTTGCTGTTGCTGCTTCCAGATTTATTTCCACAAGTACGGCGGGTGGCCACCTTTTGTGGTCTCCTGTTTACGATTGCTGTTGTTCTCTTCAGCCCATTAAAAGTGGCAGCAAAGGCCCTTAAATCACGGGAGGCTACGAGCTGTTTGATTTAATGCTGTAATTTGAAACATACACATGGGGATGATAGTTTCTGCTTTAAAAATTCCACAACAAAAACCCGTCTCGAATCCTGGAGTGTGTTTACTTTGTCGTCAAGGCTCAGGCTTTTAGTCGCTGCTCTGACGGTTCGCAGAGCAGTGAGGTTCACCTCCAGACGACCATTCCTGTACTTTATTCAGCTCCATCTGGATGAAGAGAGCCCCATTTCCAAATCGGTGCTGTAGATTTTGTAAATGTGTGATGTGGTCCACCTCTGGCAGCTCGTCGAGGTCCCTGTGTGAGCTGCACTGCATTGAACAGAGCACCAGATACGGAGATGTGTTTTGAAGTGGGCAGAGATGTAAATGGATTCTGACAGAGCCGAACATGCAAATAGATCCATCGTGGTGTGTTTTTTGGACCATTAATTGTCCAGGAAAGTTTGACTCTGCGTTTGTGCTGCTTTTTTATTGATGACATAATCATACACATTTACATCTGGGAGCTGTTTTTATCTTTTTGAATCACCGTTTTCTGATTCAGCTGCTGCAGAAGTTGACTCACTTAAGCACTCATTGTGGACTATTGTTGAGAGAGAACTGTGTCGCCTTCCTGTCCAGAGTTTTCTGTGTCAGCCTCGTAAATAGCAGGTTTTGTCCCAGTTAACTAGACTTAACAAGCTAATTACCTCCATGAGTTTGTCAGCAAAAACATGTTGAATGTTGGACACTTCTCACTCTTAACAGTTGTCATCTTGGCTACATAACAAGTGAAAATGGATGAAAATGGCGACCGAGGCCTTAGCAGTTGGAGGCTATTTAAACTTTCACTTTATTGGCCAAAGCGGTCCACAATCTGTTTCTGAACAAATTCGAGGTGAGAAATAAACAACCCAGCTGCAGAATTTTCATAAATATTTGAGGCATAAAAGCCGAATTTAAAGGTTTGTTCCAACTTTCTTAAGACATCCACTTAAGCGCTCCACTGCGCTGCCGATGCTTGCCACTATTTTCTTGGCTGTGTGGGGTAGACGGTGAAAATGTGCATTTTTGTTTATTTTCAATAAAGATATGATTGAAGTCAAGTAAGTGAACAAGACAGCAGATATTTTTGCAGGTGACAATAGTGGTCAAATGGCAATAATTCTCCATTAAAAAAAATAATAGAGAAGGAAAGGTCAAATGTTTGTTGTCATCAGTCATTCGTGGTCATAATTTCTGATTAATGCACAACAGCCATGTTTGTACTAGTAAGTACATTGTGTACAGTCTGCATTACATAGAGATGTAGGTGATCTGAGATGCAGCAACTGTTGCATCCTTTCCTTACACTTTTTCTTTTGTATTTTGAGTTTTAGAGAGGCTAAATACAAAGAGAACACTCTCTAAAGTCTTTATATACAAAGTTTTATTTTACTACAGCCTCAGCATGTGGAGAAATCCAAAGCTTGGCATCCTTAAAATGTCATGCTGCTTCCCAGCTACAACACACAGTAAAACAGCATATAAAACACGCATATGTGTAACATGACAATTATAGAGGAAGTGATCAGCCACGCTCATCACACACCCTCTAAAAGACGTTGCAGAGCGTATTTCTTTTTCCAGGGAAACCACTTTCTTTCCTGTTGGACAGGACCATACATATCTTGTGGTTTTCCTTGATCAGTTTCTTCTTGGACCAAATCAAATAAAGCTTCTTGTGGCAGGGGGATTTTTGTGCCACAATTCTGGCAATGCCACCAAGTCTGTCCAACCACAGACCAGTGAATAATCAAGCACTAATAACATGTTATTCCTACGAGAAGTATGAATCTTCAGACATGTTCGCCTCTTGACTACGATCCGTATGCGTCTCATCCCTCCCTCCTAAATTTCTTCCACCTCCGAGAATCAAATGGACTCATTTTTAAATTTCCGCTTGGAGATATGTTTTAACAGTAAAGGGGCTCTCCAAATCCTACAAAAAAAAAGTCGGAGATGTTCGAAATAACTTGGAATGCCGCTCGTCTGAGAAACCCGGGTGTCCTTGGCAACCGCCTCCCCATAACACAAACAGGCCTCGATTCCCTCGCCGGGGAAATAAAAGGCGAACTCAGAGAAAATGTTTTCCCAAGTGATGGGCTCTGGAGGGTCCCTGTTGTGGGCTTTCACTATGTGGGAACGCTCTGCGGCCACTGAAAGAGTCTGTGAAATAATATCAGAGCAACAGCTGGGGTCTTTGCAGGGTAAGTGTGCAGAATTGAGATCCTGGCAGTGCCCACTTTCTACTCTTTTTCTTTTTTTTAACATTTGCTTTTTTTTTTTCCTTTTGCAAGTTTAACGATACATGAAACTTCTAAGTTAAAATAGAGACCTAAACTGAAGTGGAATTTGATTTCTGCACACTTTCTGTGCAAGAAGACTCGACTCTAAAGCAATTCAGCAACTACTGTACTTTTATCAGAAAGGGATATAAGCATTTTTGGACAAACTGTGCAAACCGTTTCTAGACTCCAAACTTCTGAGTGGGTGTTTCCCATGTAGTGTTTGTTATACAAGCACAAGCTGTACTGTAAGTACTGCACTTAAATACAATTTTGGGGTACTTTACTAGAGTATTTTTAGTTTTTTCCACTTTATACTTGTATTTCACCATGATTTTGAGAAAAATATTGTGAAAATAAAAGTATTTTCACTCTACTAAATTTACATTTTTCTCACTTTTAGCACATATTCTAAAGCTTTTGTATTTTTACTTCAATGAAATTTTGATTGCCAGACATGTAGCAGAGTATTTCTGCACTGTGGCCTTCCTGCTTTTACTTAGTAACATCCTGTGTCAGGAGCATCAGCCCTTATCACATTTCTTTCTTCTTGGTCCTCTCTGCCATTGTTGTCTCTCTACCTATCATTTCCTCTCATTGACATTCCAGTCATCTCCCGTCCTCCTCCACAAGCGACCACAAAGTGCTCGCAGTGCTTTAGCTTAGCGCCCCTCCTCGCTTGTTTTCCATCAGAGTCTGGCAGCGTGCACACTGGGTCCATTGTGTGCAGAGAGGCTTTGCCCGTTTAGCAGATCCTCAACAATGAGGGAGGCTGCGGTGACGTCACCGGGTGTGGCCTCGGATGCAGACAGACACCATCTCTTGCTGCATTCACGGATGACAGAAACTGAAAATATCAAGATGTACAAGGATAAACAAAAGAAAATTCAACACATTAGCTGCTAAATATTTGCTTTCTTGTTCCTCTTGTGCGACTGTTAACAATTTTCTACACGTGTTTGCGTGCACAGTGGCTCCAGGCTCAGTATTACATCATTGTTTTCATATCAGAGCTCAATTAAAGATAAGGATTTTGGTGGAGTTACTCATGACTGCTGCCACATTCACAGACAGTCAATCATGCATATTTTACGATTACTTAATGGACCACTTCCTCACTCTGTGGACAGTTGGCATCAGTTGTTGCAGATTAGAAATCCCCCTCTATCCCACAAAGGATGATTTGTGGGTCAAAGGTCAAACAGTTTATTGCAGTCACGTCATATTCATATAACTTCTGCTTCACTCCTGATCCAACCCATTTCCTCATCTGACTTTCCCTCCTTTCACCTGTCTTCTTCAACAATCTACTCACCTGTTTCCACTTCTTTCATCAGCCCTGCAGTCTCCTGACCTTCCCCGCCCATCTGCTCACCTGTTTCCA
>JBAJHX010000115.1:4724694-4737479 GCA_037176925.1 Amniataba percoides
TCCATAAATACCAGACAAATTGCTTTTGTTCCTCTTTTGTTCCTTTGCTACCTGCTCAATTTCTGATTGTTGTATTTCTTTTCTGTACCAGCCAGTAATCCTCATTTTTTCATTAACTCTCTGAAATGGCTCTGGTGTGTGTGGTCTGTTGGGGGTCTCCGACTCTCCAGCACACATCGCAGCCAAGCCAAACAAAAGTGCTAAAAGAGACTAAAGAAACCTTTGCAGAACTGCTGTATTGTTGATCATTTGAGTTATTATTAATGTAGAAGATGCATCTTGAAGCGTTTTCTCGATAAAATCACGTAACTTTTTTGATCTGTCTTTTAAAAAACTTTATGTTGATGAGAATCTGGGATGCTGCTTAAGGGTTTTCAGGGTGATTCACAAAAACTGTCTGCTGAGATGCGAGCCAGAAACATTTTACTCGTCTCAGAGGGATTTCTGCCCTTCCTCCACCCCTTTTTTTTCAATGAACGTTTCACATGAGGATGATGGATCTGAATGCAGAAGCCCACCTACAGTCCCGGGCCTGAATCCCACCAGAACTTTCTGTCCTGCCTCTCCCTCCCGCTTCAACACCCTCTCAGCTTTCCAACTGGCTCAACAGGAGCAGACAAAATACTAAAAAGTTGAATGAACCGCCAACTTTCCTTTCACCAAACATGGCAACCGAGGGCCATGAATTTTCCAAATGAATCCCTTTTTATTCTTTCCATCGTTCACCTTTTGGCCCCAACACTCAATAGTCCTCCTGTAGATCCTGCAGGTATGCATATTTAATTAAATATACGGCAGTGGAAACCTGCAGAAAGAGCAGAAAAACAGGAAAGGGTGACAAAAGCGGGAAAAGGCTTGACGTGATGATGAGGAGCCGGCCGCTCTGTGCGATCTGTTTCACAGCTGCTTCCTGCCTGTCTGAAGGGTGTGGCCGAGCATTATGTAACTCATCTGACATCAGTAAACACGCAAAAGCACATTTTCAGAAGTGAGACAGGCCAGCACGTCCAACTTTAGTGCTTCCACCTCAGATACTGCAGAAAGGAAGTCGTTCAGCAAAGTGAATTTAAGCAAAGATGATGCAGCCTCAGCGACTGAAGCATCTTTTGAAACGTCCCAATTCTGCTGCGAAAACATTTGTATAATCTCACTTTTATCTGTTCTGCATTTTCTGACTTCAGCAGACCAGATAAGCGACGCAGAGAGCCCCGCTGTTGCTCTTGGATTTGCAATCAAAGGGACTATCTTTGTGCGCCTTGTTAAGCAATCAAGGATTGAGGGGTAAGCCAAAACAAAGCTTATCCCCGCTATCACCAGACCAGTGTCCCCCTTTAACCCCTGAAATGTCGAACCACACTTCTAACACAGACGCGGTGTGAGATAACCTGAAAAACTTACAGATATCTGCAAAAAAAAAAAGTTCTCTTTACCAAAAGTGTGATAAAAATCCCTTCATCGTGGGCAGGGCAGGCCTCGAGGGGCCGGTGGGAGAGAGGGATGGAGAGGATTCAGAGCGTAGGAGACGAGAGGGAGGGAAGGTCTTGGCTCTGGGCCGGACCGGTGGCAGCTTGCCACGGTTTCATGTCTTGCTGCTGCTGCTCTCGTCAGTGTGAAACAGCAGACGGCCCACCTGGTGCTGAGCGATTGTTCATGTGGGGTACACGGGGAAAGAGTTTGGACTGTCGGGGTAGCAAGGAGGTCCTGGGGTTCAACTTTTCTAATAAAATAAAATAAAAAATGTAAAAAACTGCTGCAATATTATCCGCACTTTGAACGCGGGTCCATCTGGCTGTGTTCAGGCGGCCTCCGGGAGGATGTTATGAGCAGAAGGAGGGAGAGGCTGTGCTGTGATTAAACTCTCACATCTGCTCCTCTATGATAACATCCCCGACTGTAGATGCAGATAATAAGAAAAATAAAGGAGTTTTTCTAGAAAGATGGCATCTATGAGTTCAGAAAAACACATCAGGGACTGTGGAAGGATGCAGAGACACACTGTGATGAGGAGGATAATGCTCATAGAGCCCCTGATGCCTTTAACTAATCAGCAGGATCTGATGTAACTGTGCTGTTAAACCAGAGACCAGAGAAAAAGCAGGCTCGTGACAGCACGTGTGATTTATGTTATTAAACGGGCACCTCCCTTCAGACGCTCTGCTGAGTTAGACCGGCTCGATGGCCGTTGGAAGAATAATAACCGCGACGTTGATTTCTTGTGATTAGCTAGTCCCTGTAATCACTGCAGATCAATAAGCCTTCCAAAATGTGTGATCTAATTACCAGGAGGCGCCTCAATAATTCATTCAGCCTGGTTCACTCGGTGGGGAAACTTCACCCACCTGCCTGGAGCTGAAGTTAAACTAACATGGGTGAGATCCAGAGCACAGAACAGCTGCGTCACAGAGTCGTTGAAAGGGCTTAAAACTTTTTTTTCTTACTGTTTGCTTTGTTCCTCCATGCACACAGCATCTTTTAAACACATTCAAATCAGCTTTGTTATGAGATGTTTTAAGTTTGACTGGGACAGGAAAAGGGGTGATGTCATGCGTGTCCGTGCACCAATCAGGATGCAGCAATATTTGTATAAAAATCTCATGACAGCTGGTGTGTTGTTTGTGTGTGTTGCCAGGCTACTGCAAGTCAAATCTGATCATACCACACCCACACAGTCATGAGTTTTAGTGTACAACGCTGCGTTCACATCATCTTGCAGTCTGCCTGCAAACAAAACAAATCACATCAGCCAAAGATAGTCGTTACTGTGTATAATGGATATTATCAACACACCTTAATTCAATCCTCTCACAACACGAAAGTTCTGTAATCTGACAAATATCTTGACGTGGGAATCTTCTCTTCCTTCCCATGCCAGGCAAACACATCTTTGAAAACACACACTTGAAGATGTTTCCCCTGCAAACTCAAAACGTTGCATATTTAATTACAAATATTAAAGCATATAAAGATATATATAAGATTTTAACTCTTTCAGGGGCTTGATTGGAGCTCTTCATCTCAGGCAAATGAGCCCATAAATGTCCCTCCGCAGGTCGTCCCTGCATACGTCATCGCAACAGAGCCAAACTTGACAGCAAACCACTTTTGGACACGGGAAGTTGCTGCTTTATATTTGCACGACAGGCCTGCCGGGAAAAGTGACAAAGACTTCCCCGGAGACTCGTGCTGGTTCCATGAAAGTGACCTCTGCACTCCCTCTCGTCCAGTGCTGCTTCGGTCACTTCAGCGAGGCTCTCAGACATCTGCTAGACGGGTTGAGTTTGTGGAACGCTCGCAGTGTGCAAGTTTCTATTTAGGGAATAACTGTAGATGGTGGAAATATTGTTTTATGATGTGAGACAAAGTCCCTGCTCCCCTCAGCGAAGAGGAAACGGTCCAAAGGAAAAGAGAGACACGGGGAAGGAATTGATATCCCCTGTTGGAAAAGCAGTTATGAAAGACATTACATAAAGAGCAGATCTTTCCATATCTGACACCTCCGATGCAGAATCACTTTATCTGCTGAGTGTCCCTCCTCATCGTCAGGATGTGTTAGTTCATGGAGGGTTTCCTTCATTAGTCTCTCTGAGAAACCAGAACATGTTTCTCAACCTCTTCAGCTTCAGCCCCTGATGATTTGGTGATTTTTTTTTCTGGCAGACAATCTATGAAGAATTGTTTAAGAAATATGTTTCAGGTTTTCAGAAAGGCACACTGACAAGAAGTCTGAGGAAACCAAATGTGAAACAGAAGCTGAAGGCCTGCTGAGAGGATGGATGAGGCAGTTATTTTAATGGCACTGATCCATAGTTGTGTATAAAGACTAAAACACGCCAATCATCTAATGTATGAGACAATCTGTACAGAAACTAATTGGACTCGACTGAAGCTGTTGACTCTTCAGTCCCGAGGTCAACGCATCCTGCAGGTGGTGACAACTCTTTTCTCTGCAAAGTCCTGCGTGTCTAATTCTGCCTGCAACAGATGGTTTCGTTTGGCCGCCTCCATCGCGGAGCCACAGTCGGTCCAAGGTGTGTGCGGGTCCTCCGTGACTGATGTGAGAACAATAAAGAGTTCATGACGCCCGCGGCCATGTGACGCCACATACTCTGACATCTGTTTGGTATCCAGGCAACGTACAGTTTTCACGGGTGCGGCACGGTACAACGGCACTGAGATGTTTCCACAGTAAAAATGGAAATGGCTAAATGTGGCAGGAAAAAAATGGCAGTTCATATTTTGGTTTTATTTTGAAATGATGACATAGGGTGCAACTGTGAAACCTTTAACCGAGCAATGCTACTGTACCTGTACTCCACTGAAACTTGAGCACATTTTTAAAAAGTGATGTAAGACTGAAACTGTGGACTGAGGCGAAGCCATTCTTCCTGCTGTCAGTCATTAGGTTAAGATGTGTGTGTGTGTGAAGTGAGAAACAGTGAGAGAAGTGTTGCCTCAGTGCACAAACTGAGCTAACAACCTCCAGTCATTTCAAACATGCAGTTAATCTTCATTTAGGTTTCTGAATGCTGTCAGAGTCACTTTCAGCCTCAAACAGAAGAAAATCCCTTCCTGAGGACTCTGCTACCGGTTTTACCCTCCCTGAGTGCACAAGCTGCCTACAGGAGGGGGACAAATTAACACCCTGCAACGAAATAGTACTCAAAATGAAACTACAGTCTCAGAAATGTTCAACTGTCACATTTCTTACGGCCTTAAAGAGGTTTGTACATCTGTATTTACTTTTTTAAATGTATTGATCCATTGATGGCATTTCTTTGCGCTTATTTTGTGGCAACTAGGCAACACGCTGCATATAAACATTTAATATCACCAAAAATAATGAAGTTGAAGTGCCTCTATTTCAGAGTTGAAGTTGAAGCATTTCACTCAGTAATGTCGCTATGAGCAGATATTTAGTCTTTATCAGTGTTTTTTGTCAACTCCTCTGATCCAACTCGTTATGATTAGAAATATTAAAAAAGTCCAAATTTATCTTCAACTACATCATAGTGTATTATAAACATGTATTCAGTGTTTATATTGCTTATAAATGCTTATAAAGTCTTTCCGATGACTTAGTGCTTAGTTTTAATTTAAAAACTCCAAAATAAATGACTTGGTGTGAATAACTGCACGTGCACCGTCTCAAAACGTCTATTTTTCTGTGTAACTTATTCAAGAAAGCACAGCTGTTTCATCCAAACATCTTTGAAAATTGTGAGACTTGTAAAATAAAGCAAGTTATTACATTATATTAAGTTATTTTGTCCAACATCTGAACCATCATACGTTTACGTGTCATTAACAATCAGCCATCAAACAGCAGTTTACGTCTGTCTTACAGAGAAAAGAACACCTTGTGTGTCTTTAAAGCTTCCCCAAAGTAACGATGATCATATAACTGTGATTTTCTGCATCATAAAACACGCAGCATTACTTTCTGACAGCGAAGTCTGACCTGAGATGAAGGAGTCATTAAATGAGGGAAACTTTGCTGCTCTGCTCTCATAATGACATTCATGGCTTTCTGCTGCAGCAACTACAAAAACTGCTGCCTGCATCATTTGTAAAGGGAGAGTGACACATTAATGCCTCTCAGTTTGAAGACTGAAGCAGGTTTGTTGTATTAACAACGGGGGTGAATAAGAGACCAGTGCATGTAAAAAGAAAGTATAATCCTCAGCTCTGTTAATGCTTCTTCTCCATAACAACACCACAAACTTTAATGCAACTCATGAAAGGACAAGAGAGTTTTAAAATGACACAGATGAAGAGTTTCTGAAGTATTTATTGGAGGGATTAAAAAGATGAATGCAGCAGGGCCGAAGTGCAGACAGTGAGCCCTGCAGCATCTATGAAGCCCTACGATGTACAACAGGTAATAAACAAACACAGTAACAGTCGTTATACTCGGATGCACATTCTTACAGAATGACTTGTCTGCAGTGTTTCTACAAGCTAAGCTACGGTTTCTGCTAATGGCGAAAAAATATATATATTTATAATACTTCAAATAGGGCGTCATGTCTCGGAAAACAACAGCAGGGTTATTTAATTGAAAATAACAATAAAAATCTTGATCGTAAAGATTTATACAGCTTACATTGCCTTGTTTTACCTCCTCCAAAATCGTAATCCCGTTAAAGGGTAGTAGTACAATGTCTAATGAAATTTAAAGGCCTTGAATTAAAGTAATAAATACATGAATACAGCCCTCCCTTCCCAAAACTTCACCCACGCTCTGCCTCATTTTAAAAACAGTGTTATGTACAGTAAAACAGCTGGGACATCTGTGTTATTTATTAGCAAACCACATCTTGTTATCCACATTTTGACATAAAGCAGGTTACGAACATGATGCTCAAACGTAAAATAACTGGATATCTTCATGTAACAGTCTCACCTTTTTACAATATGTTAGGACTTTTATTTTTTATTTTTAAACAGAATTAACTTTTCTTTTTTGCCCCACATTGGGAATGTTGTCAGGCAGCCAAACGTCAAATATGGCATTTTGTAAAATACAGCTTTATTGGCAACGTGCTCCTGAGCAAACACCTGTGCAGCCTCAGAGGTGAAATTCCTCTCTGGCTGTCAACACATCAACTTTCCCCCACAATGCACCTCTCCACACCTGAGAATCCATTTCTGTTATTTTTATTATTATTATTATTATTATTATCTCAAAGGATGCAAAATTGAAATTTAAGACCTGCATGTTTTTCTGTGGTGACGATTCATGTGTTCGAACACACGTCAGGCAAAAAGAAATGTAAATCACTTGAATGAGCAACAGCAATGGTGGATGTGATTGTGCTGAGGGCTCACCTGGAGCTAATACATATAACACATGTGTAGGCAAATCATTCGTCACGGTGCTGAATCAGGGTCAGAGCAAAAGGGAGGAGGAGGAGGCCTCAGGTGGCGTCAGGTATGAATGCACAGGTGGAGGAGAAGAAAGGAAAAAAAAGAGAGACTACAAATAATACTGCAGCTGATGGTCGGTGTCGTGAAGAGAAGAGGGATGAGGCTGAGGGGGGACAAAAGGTTCAAGGCTCGGTCACGGCACTGGGCTCCTTGTCATAGATGTAGCTGCCCACGCCACCAGTGTTCACGCCTGGAGGAGCCATGGGAGGGAAGCGGCGGCGGAGGGTTGTCGGAGGGGTAAAGAAGGGACAAGAAGAGGTAGAGAGTGAGCAGGAGAGGTTGCAAAACACTTCCTACACAAGGCGTCTGCCGTTAATTTATGATGAAATGGCTCTTGAGTAACTACGCTGCGTGCAACACGGACATCAAGTGCTCAGACATTCAGTTTCAAGTGTAGCTGATAATGGGTGGGTGGACAGCGCCACCTAGCGGTTACCTTTGGGCCCGAAGAGAACAGCATAGCACGGTTTGTGGCAGTAAGGCTGGCCGTCATGCTGGAATAAAAAGATGAAACAATGATGGGATAAGAGTGTTATTTTGCTGTTATACAGTCAGGGCACAATAATTTGTCAAAATAAAGGAGTTAAAATGTTTTATAATAACAGCCAAGAGCTTCAAAAGATTATTGACTTCGTATATTCTGGTCTCAGTGGTGATTTCTGGCCTTTTTTGTGACTTGGATTACTGTATTTTCCTCTGATATTGTCTTTCTCTTACTTCTCTGTTATACTTTTATTTTTAAACTATTCCTTTTCTGTCCTTTTTTCCTCAGTCTTATCTATAACATAGTTGTGTATCAAATTCAATTTACCTTTACTGCCATTCATATTTTCAACTGAGTACAACACACCTAATGCAAAACACAGTTAATTTCTTTTTTCATAACTTGACAAATGTTTTCAGCCACCTGTAAGTCGACATTTAGAATCAGCATTAGAAGCAAATTGGCAGTCAAATCCAATAAGCACTTACTTAATGTCACTTGTAATGTGCTCCAAGTTTGTGTGTCAGAGGTGTTTATAATGTTTTTTTGTCCTTTCATTTGCATACATTGAGTTGTGGAGGGACATTATAACCCACAGTGCAAACCTCTATGATCTCAGTGGAAAAACACACAACTTAATGTCAGTGCACTTTACAGTAAAACTGTTTTTTTTTCATTTCAGTATTTTCTTCTTTGTCTCACCTCTGCGTGGCTGCCAGGAGCCAGAGTCTTGCTGCACCTCTCACAGCGCAGGCAGGGTCGATGCCAGTCTTTCCCCAGCGATGTCACCTTCTCGGCTATTATAACACACACACACACACACACACACACACTTGTGAGAAACCACTTTGCAGGTTCACACCTTTCACCTCGTTTCCTGGAAGTGTGGAAATACTCACCAAAATACACCTTCTTGTTGCAGCGGGGACACAGGTTGGCTTCTCCGGAGAAGGTGGTGATGCTGCCAGCTGCCGACACATCACACACACATTTCAGCACTTGAAATATCAAAAATCAAGGTGTATTGAAGGGAAATGATTCACTAATAGTCCACTAATCATTCCAGTATGGGGGGGTCCAATGTATTAATAACGTATAAAAAGTGCTAAAGAGCTTTTATATGTTTTCAAGAGGGAACACCTGAGTAATTGAGGATAATTTTGCCAGTTTATTTATTCCAGTTGTAAAGTTAAAACACTCACTCTAACATAAAAACAGCCAAAAGTGAGAGCATGTAGTTCTCCATTATGAACTGCAGGTGGCGCCAAAAGGCAAAGACACTAGTTTGGTTTTATTCTGACATTAAAATAACCTCCATAAAACACATTTTTCTACATATTCAGACATAAAATGAACAAATGAAAGAACTGATCTAATTCCTGATAAAATATGATCAAGCAGAAACTCAAATTGAACTAAATAAAACTAGAATTAGAAGATAAAGCAAAGTGATGTAAAGAAAATGAAACATGTTTCTGATTAAAACACTAAAAGTTAAAATAAAAATGCAGATTTAACTACAGAAGATACAGTATTATACATTTTTTAATATAAAAATTGTACTAAAAGATTAAAAACATTCACTCATCTTCACTTTTTCCTACTGACAAAATAAAAAGTTTACACCTGTTTTTTTAAAAATAAAGAATCAGAAGATCTCATGTCATTTGTTAATCTGATCCAAGTTTTAGCCTTCACGCATTTAAAAGATTTCACATTTATAAAGGTGACAAAATCTTAAATGATCTTCAGTTTTCTGGCTTCAACAACCGAGTGGCTGGAAAAAGGCCAGTGACTGAAAGCTGCACAGCGGAGATAAATCAACGAAAAACACCCGTTTGTTGCTGCTGACAGAGATTTCCCAGAACACACACCCTATCTAACGTGTCTGAGAAAATCTCCTAATGTCCCAAAACACAGTGTGAATCGAAGTTCTTATCACTGAGTCAGCAGAAGCTTTCCTCCTGACGTGCAGCTTCTTGAGAACACCAAAACCTTGAGGGACAAACGCCCATCGAGTAGCTTTTGTTAAAGTCAACGCTCAGTGATAAAACCACAGTTTACAGTGAAAAAAACACCTTTCTCGTTTACCTTTCGATGGTGCTTTGGGTGCGAACACTCGCTTCTCCTCGACTTTGGAGGCTGAATCCACAGCAGTGGGAGACGGGTTGTTGTTGGCTGGAGTATCGTACACGTATGAGCCGGCTCCACCGATGTTCACGCCTGAAAAGATGAAAACATTACAGAGAATTTTTTTATTTGATGTATGAGATTTAAAATATTATAATCAACTCTGCAGATGTTTGAATTGTCTGAAACCTTCAGCTGTATGAAGACTAAAAATGACATTCACATTAATCAATAAATTCTGAAATGATTACATAAAGAAACAGATGAATGAATGTAATTAATTGCAAATTAAAACTCTTACAGCTAGCTACAACATCAGTAGCAGTAGAGGTACAAGTCAATTTTTATACAGATGCAGAAATACATAAATAAATGTAGAAATAATTACATTTGTTTGTTTTTTCAATCAATTTGCATTCATTTATTGATTCAACCGTGTATTTATGTACTCTTTTACTCTCTTATGTACACTTTAGTTTTATTGAATTACTTTTTCTTTTATTCAATAATCAAAATATTGTTGCATTTACATATTAATGCATTTGGTTTCAGAGTATACTTTACCAAAATATACTATAATAATAATATACTAACATATAGTTTACTTTCGTAGTCTATGTTGAATAAAAAGCAGTGTACTTCACCTTTTGGCCCAAAGAGGGCAGCGTAGCACGGTTTGTGGCAGTAAGGCCGTCCATCGTGCTGCAGGAGAGACAGAAAAACATCACAGATAAAAACAGACTGACTCAACGGGCATGTAAGGATTCAAACAACCTGATGACGCAAATGGGAAACCAAGCATGACATTTTAAGAGAAGTCATATTTCTCACGTACTTTCCTGACATCATATGTATTTTTTTTTTAAATATATGTGGGAGGAAGTGGAAATGAAGAATCTGTGTCCAAAAACGGAGACAAGCCTCTTTTTTTCCATTTCAACACAAAATAATGACGCCGTCTGTATCCGCGAAACAGGACTGTGTTGATGAACTCAGCGCCACACTTCAGTGCAAACCTGCCCTCAAATTCAGGGACGGAGAGGCCAGCCGGAGACATAGATGGCGTGTTGCTGATGCATGCTGGGGAATGTGGCGGCCGCTGCGGGAGCATGTGATCGGCTCGGGTAGGGGATCAGGGCTGAGGGCCAGGGTGGCCACTGGTCCAGAGCCCGATGCCCATAGAAGAGAAGAACTGAGCGAACGTGGCGGGCAAAACGCCAGTTCGCTGGGTGGCAAGGGGGGAAAAAAAGAAAAAAAAAAGGGGACATACTACCCAGAATCCTTTCTGCTTTGGGCCACATGAGCTTTCTTAGAAGACAAAAAAAAAAGGGATTGTTCTCTCACCTTTTAATAATGCATCGGCTGTGACAGGATCAGCTACTGTTAAAGCGGCCGCGCACCCCGTTCACACTTCCTGTTTGACATTTATGAGATCCGTGAAGGTTCGTAGGGCGACGCCAAGCCGTGACTAAGCACTGATGGCTTTCTCAGGACGGAGCGACACACACAGGGCTTTCATTGTGCAAACGAACCCGAGCGGCCCGCTAACAGTCTGCTGCACAAGAGACACAGAGACCCCTAAAAATGGATTAACCATCGCGGCCCACTCTCTTCCCAGCAGCTCACGTCCCACATCCTCACACTGAAATCTGTCTTCTCCATCTATTCTTCTTTCTTGTCTTTGCTAACCTCCCCACCACCCGCTCACTTCCTCGTCCTCCTCCTAAGATCTGTGCTCTTTGCTGGGATTCAGGACCAGCATGAAGGTGGATTCACTTCGAACACTCGCCTGTTTTTGTTCTGCTTCTCTACTTCCTTTTATTTACAGGCGCATGTCAAAGGCTATTCTGAGATTTTCACAAGTGTGTGGTACAGTACGTGTTCAAGCTCTGTTTGCTTGTGACTCCTCATCGTGGGTCATGGTGGTGTTAGGATCGGCGCTTGAACCCGAGAGTCTCTTTTTATTGTAGGATTGTGCCATTTCAAGGACTTTTTAGGGTCTCAAAGAAGTGAAGGTGATCAGTTTTTCATTCAATTGATTTTACCCATTAAAAGGTATGAAGCCTGAGAAACACTCGAGTCAGCGTCAGACAGGGCCTTAAGTTTGAAAACGACCACATTTTGGGGAAGTTAGAAAGAAGTGAGACGTCTGCTCTTAATCTCTGTTTGAGGCCGGCAGCTGCCTGCATAACACACCAAAACCACTGACCAACGTGCTTTCAGTTGAGCTGCATTGTGGGTAATATAGGCTCTAGGTTTTGAAAAGGAAAGAAAAATGCACAAGATTAAGAGAAGACAGTATATCTGGTCATGCATCAATTTAGAGTTTGTGCACGACAGAGATATTAGTTCATCCTGTGACCCCTCAGATTTGTCTTAGGACTCCTTGGAGGGCCATGAACCCCAGGTTGAAAACCATCAGTGGATGGAGTTTTCACAGTGAGCAAGTGAACAGGTTTCTTCCTTTCCATTGGTGAATAATATTGGTTTTTTTCCTGTTTGCATGAAGGTCCCATTAAGCTTTTAGTGATAAAAACAGAAACTGGTGTTTCCATGGAGACGGTGAGTTGCTGTAGCTGCAGGTTACACCTGAGCACCCGATGATCACGAGGCGAGACGCACTATTATGAAGTTTCTCTGCGGATCTATAGATTGAGTTTCAATGCTAATTCTTGACCTTGATAAACAGTAAATCTTCGTTTATTAGTAGCTGTTTTGGAGCTTTCAACCTATTCACACATTTTCTCTTCATCTTCAGGAAGAAAACTATTAAAATTTGAGCACTTACATCATAACTATTTGATGTAAGTTTATAAGAGGTTTATAAGTGTTTATCACTGGACATTAAGCTCCAGCTGCATAATGCCTTTAAATTCTGCTTAATCAGGCGCTAAAGGGTTAGCTAAAAACCCTAAACTGTGATCTTCTGGGGTCAACAATGACGACAGGAAGTTGCGGTCCTCTCCTGGCCTGCAGACGACAGCGGGCTTCATCCTGCCCCCCCAACTCCTTTTAAAGAAGCAGCCACTTTAAAGAAGCTCTGAGGGTCAAAACCTTTTGCATACCAGGCCTGAGATGACATCAAACATCCCCCCCCGACAAAACCACAGGCCCTTTACGTGCTCTCGTTTCTTTCTTTTCCTTTTTTTTTTTTTAATATGCAATGACTCTCAGCCTCACTCTGTTTCCATGACGATGATGGAGTATTGAGTTCTTGCCTACCAAAGTCCGGCTCATGACATGG
>JBAJHX010000115.1:4746045-4759872 GCA_037176925.1 Amniataba percoides
CCTAAAGACATTGTAGGTACGGTGAAATAAAACAGATCCTCACATTGTAGAAGCTGACTGATCATTTCAGCACACTGGCTGCATAAACTGTAACACGCATCATGATTAATAACCATCTTTACTTAACAAAGTGTTGAAAGTTGTTTTAGAAAATGCACAGAAATTGTAAGAGGGATTTTAAGTGATTCTCCCCTGCTGTTTCAAGGGGAACTGAAAGTGAGTTGACCCCCCCTTGGTGTGGTGCGTTCAGGGATCAATGTACGCTGCGGCGCTCACAGGGACTGTGCAGGATGTGGAGGGAAGCTCTCACACTGGGATCCTTCTCTCCCGTGGCTGATGCAACCCTGTGGCAAAACTTAGCTCTGGAGGTCGTCTGTCGCCTCAGCCAAGGCGAGGTTTCCTCCCCAGGCTTTCTCCCTCTCTGCTCCCCTCCTCTCCACCACCACCACCACCACCACCCCTCCCTCTGTGAATAAAAAGAGGCTGACCTCGTGAATCCTGCTGGCTGACGTAAATGGGCCGCAGTTAACTCGCATCCTGTCTGCGCTGGTCAGAGGAGCCGCGGGGCGAAGAGGCTGCTCCACAGCTCCTGTCTCTGTGACTCGTTTGCCCTCCCTGAACCCCCCCTCCCACCCCACCTCCGGGACCGGCTCGCCCCACAATGCACCTCACCCCTAACCGGTCAGGACACTGTGTACCGGCTGCAGGGACTTCAGAAAGATCAGCACCACCAGTGAGTGGCGGAGCGCGTCTTCAAACGAGGAAGCGGGACTGCATCACTGATAGTGGCACTTTGAGATCAGGCCGGTGGTAATTGGATAATCAGGCCCTGAGGGACGGACATCATATGACATGAGGCATAAAAGTTAGATGTGCTCCGGCCCGCTTTGAGTGAAATCATCTGAGTCTTGTAAAGCTGCGTAATAAAATCCACCGCGTCTACATGAGCACACGGTCAAGTAGAGTGGATCCCTTTGAATGAGACGGGAGAAAAAAAAACATTTAAGTTAAGAAGTGCTCCAGCTAATGGAGTCAGATTTTACGCTCAAGTTAAGAATTTTCATCTTGCATGAAAGCATATTTGCTTTAATTTGTACCCTGGGTGAACTGACTATACATGGAATTTACATGTGATGCTCTCAGATCTTATGGGAGGAAAAAATCGTGCATGGAAGATAATCTCAAAGAGGCCAGGGATGTCAGGTTAGAGAGTTTATATTGAGAGCTGACAGTGTAGTACAGTCTACACCCTGCATCACACTGTAAATGTGATTACAGTTTTCGTGTTTGTTTATGGTAATTCAATATCATATTTTTCTGATTTATGATTTATCCATGAAAGTTAATTTTATCTGTACAGCACACGACACCTTCTACCATTCTTCGGATGGGGATAACTTACTTCCTCTTCAAGGGCATGCAAGGAATGTCGTGCACAAAGCAGATCATCAGAGTAAATTATAGTCTGGAAAACAAGGAAAAGGTCAAGGTACACCAAAGACTAAAATTCAGAAGTGCTGTTACAAGGTACCAGTGTACACAGGACCACGCCGAGCTCTGGAGTCTAATAACAGACGAGGACTTCAGGGATTTTCCCATTTTATTGAAAAGAGATCAGCAAGAAAATGTGAAATAATCCCATCAAATAAATTACAACTACAGCCCAGATTTGCTTACATGTAAGGCCACATCTGATGGGCTGTTTGGGATTACCATGGCATCGGGTCAGCCCGACTACAGAAAACCAACTTTGTTCCTCTGTGACTCTCCGGTTATGTAACAGGTGATCCTGCTGCAAGGTGGAAAGGTTTCACCTGTGCTGGAGCCTGGAGGGAGTGTGTAAGGGGGGGGGCAGCCTGACTTTCAGCACCGAGCTTAATGCCATCTCCATTAGGGGATCATATTTGTGCCTCAAAAAGGCAGAGAAAAAAGGACCCTCATTGAGTAGCTGGCAGGTTATGCAATGGCAGCGAGCAGGAGGAGGCAACGACTCAAGAAATGATGTTACATAACTGACAGGGCACATTCACACAGCCCACCGGGCAGCCAAGTGGAAAACAGGGTACTCTAGCGTTGACAGAAGAGAGGGGAGGAAAATACGGGTATTGTGTGGATGTTTGGGGGTAAAAAAAAAAGAAAAAGGAGGTGTGTGTGGGAAAGGCATCGTCGACGCTGAGAGGACGAAGGTATTCTGCCTCTCTGGAAGGACAAATGTGCGGGGAGACAGAAAGAGCTTTGTGTGAATAGAGATGTCGTCTCTCATTATAATGCATGAGGCACTTTGAGAGTCTCCGTTTAAATAAAGGCCATCTCACCCCATTTCCCCCAGTCCTTCCAAAAAAAAAGAGAGAGAGAGGAAAAAAAGGGGGGGAGGGGGGGGGCCCGAGGCGAGAGCGAGTGAGAGGAATTGGTGAATGAAAGAGAGGAAAAGAAGCTCACAGCAGAGCACCATTAGTTCACATTAAGTCCTCGTTTATTCACTTAGCTGCACAAAGATGCGCCGCTCCAATTTGTCATGCACAAGAGTTTTGGATTTCTGAGTCTGGAGCTGGGAGACTCAGCGAGCCGTGCCGCACGCCAACCTTGCGTTTCCAGTGGGCCCGGTCACGTGTCAACCAGCAGTGCCTGGATGTATTCTCAGCGTCTCTGCACCACAGGAACTAACAGATGCGAGGCCACAGTGCGGACGCCGGGGAATTTGAACGCAAACCGAACCTGCAATTAAAAAGCAAGACGTCCGCGTTCTTCAGAGAACCAGCGACAAGCGCCGGTTTCCTGAACTTTGTGGGAACTTCAGAAGCAAAGAGAGCGGCAGTCAGCGTTTGCACTTTGGAGACGACAGAATTGAACTCCATAAAAGACAGCTGTCCATTAAAATAAGGCACGAGAAGCAATAATAAAATAAAACCCTCAAAATAATTTAAATCCCAGACTGTGGTTAGAGTTAGAAACGCCTTTGCCTGCTCAATCCAATATTGGGCGACACCAGCTGGAGGACCAGGTGGGTGACTGCAGGGTGGGCCAATCACTGCTCTATATAGCACACCACGAACCGCCACCACAAATGGAAAAAAAAGAGAAAAAGGAGCAAAATGAGACGGGAAATAGACAATTTTCTCTATCAATAACACATGTCGGGCTGTAGATCTGAAGCATCAGAAGGATTTGTTTTTTCTTCCCACTTTACACCCTTATTGGTGACACTTTCACCTCCCGCCCTGACCTCTCCCAGGCCGCCTCCCTCACCCTCCCTTGTGATGACTTCACTTTCTCATCAACGCCTCCCTCTCACTCTCTCCATCCTCCCTGGTTTTGACGTGTGCAGCTTGCCTCCACCCGTGCTGGCTCCTTGTAGCCGTTCATCATCATCACCATCATCATCATCCTCACAGCCGACTCAGCCCCCATTAAGACACACCCCGACCAAAAATAACTCCAGCCAGGATGGATCTCGCCGTGTTACATAAAGAAACATAAATCACAGAGGAGCCGTGACTCACGCGCTGCAGCGAATTAAGGCTACGACACAAAACGAACACTCTGACATGCAGAAAATCTGCATCAGAGAGAAAATAAATCTTATTTGCGCCGATATTATGCCACGCCACAGCGACTCTGGGGACCCGTACGACATGAGCAGCAGCTGTGATGTTTGCTGCCACTCCTGTTACATAAGAGGCCTTGCATCCACTCACATAATTGATTTTGACCCCCGTGACAGCTCTGATGTGTGCTGCGAACTGGAGGAAAAGATCAGCAACCCAGAAGAAGAACACCACTTTTTTCTTTCTTTCTTTCTGTATTTTTTGTTTCCCAGCATGCAGCCAAACACAAACACAGGATTACTCAGGGTCCAGCAGCGTAAAAATAAACCGAGCATGCTGCCTTTCATGTGTGCAACCTTCAGATTCAAAGCAGAGATGCACATTTTTGGTTTATCTCCCTGACTTGAGCCCCTTTTTAATCCCTCTGCATTTCTTCCACAGTAAACATCTGGTATAGTAAATGCAGGAGTGTGGCTAAGTGTGACTCAAAGCTCTCCACCCCCGCTCCATCTTTGTTTACAGGGATGCAAAGGATGCATGTTTACAGGTTTCCATCCCACTGACGCAGCATGATGTTGCCGTGCACCCTCTGCGAGTGGGCAATCTCAGCATACGGCGCTTCTGCTCTCTTGGCAAAAGCTTCCCGTCAGCAAAGAAAAAACCCTCCAGAGCCAACCGCCACGCTTGGACGCCTACCAAACACAACAAATTAAAAATGGCACAGATCAGTGTCAAGATAAGATAAATCATTCATCCAGTTTGGGGGGTTTAGGGGGTGGATTTTGATGCAGACGTGACATGTTTTCTCTCATGTTTGTTGAGGGCATCTCACATGTCACAAAATGTGTAAATTTGTTTAAATATTTGCATTTATGGCTGTTGTTTACATTGACCCCTTTGCCTCTGCTGCCTCATGTTTTCCCAAAGTTTGTCCCCAGTGAATCATTCACATTGCCAGCAACTGGGGAAAAAAAGCCAAATCTAAGGAATGCTTTAACTTATGTGAGAAATTTCCTCTGGGAAATGTAGGAAAGCTTTACATTTTTCCCACCAGTGAACAAAAAAAAGCAATATTGAGCTTTATGGATCCAAAATCAACTTAAAAAGCACTGTTAATATCCTACACTGTGCTGTAGATATTGTTCAAAACACAGAGAGGTGGATACAAGTACATGGAGTTGTTACACATTCACAACTTCCTTTTGAAAAACAGGCATTTTACATGCACGTGAATCCTGCAAGTAAACAAAGCTCAGGTCTTTTATTGTGAAAGGTCATTTGTTTGAATGAATGGACATGGACTGCTCTGTGCCCAAACACACGCACTGTTCATTATATGTATTAATTAAAAATAAAGAGAGGAACAAGTTGTTCCCCAATCCCAAAATACAAACAGATCCGCTGTGTCTTTATGCTGATGAGCAGGATCACCCGAAAGTGAATAAAAAAAATAAAAGAACAAGATAAGAGTGATGAACAAAGAGAGCATCACTTACCGAAATACACCGTCTTCTCACACTTGGGGCACTTTGAAGCCATGCTGCGGGGTTTGCGGGTCTGCTGAAGGCGATCTGTCTGCGTTTGTCCACTTTCTCTGCGACCTCTGGATCTTCGTCCCTCCGCTCGGCGACTGTCCCGCTCAGTGAGGCCGGGAGGAGCGACTCTCTGCGCGGCTGCTCATCAGCATAACTCCGCCCCCTCCCACAGACACGGTGCTCATGCCTCCTTCATGGGGCGTGGGAAATATCGCCACCTCACAGCTCATGTTGAGAAGATAGACTTATTTTTTCTCTTAATTAACACGATGGCGAAGTGCAGAAAGAAGATGACTTTACTTTGTTTTCTTTTTAATAATGGCTGAAGAAGTTTCTCTTGACATAATTGACATTATCTTGCTGTGTTGTTGGTTGGATTGAAGGAGAAAAAGCTCAAAATGTAAGGGTCTTTTTTTTTTATCACAAACCAGCTGCCACCTCCAGTTAAAACATTCAAAGACAATGATGGTTAAAATCATTATTCTGATTTTTTATTTTTTGTCATGTGCACAACAATTGGCAATGAAATTCTTGGATCACTGGCTCTCTGCAGCAGTACTCAAAAATATTTTGGGCACCCCTCATATGAGATCAGGTTAAATATACTACTATAAGGTGTAAATAATATATAATGTATTGTCTTTTGTAGGAGTGAATGACAAGTTGAGACCCTTAAATACATAATATTATTCACACCTACAGCAGACAATACTTTGTTAACCTGATCTGATGGGAATTGTGGGCCACAAAGACGAGCATTTGTGATGAATATGTATATAAATGTATATTGTGTGTAACCACATATGTCTATATGTGCTTTATTTCTGTCACTTTTCACACTTACAACATCATGAATGTCTTTGAATAATGTCTGTCCAAGCATGTGTCCATTACGATGAATTGATAAACTGGATGTCAAGTTGTAAGTTTTATGAGCAGCACTTGAAGGGAGCATTTCTGCCATAGCAAGCCAGACCAGGCGGGAAATCCTTTGGGCAAGTGGTGAGGCAGTCCACCGGGGCAAATGCACTCCCACTTCCTTTTTTTCCCCTTTTCCACAAGAGGAGTAGGAGTTTGGTAGAATCACAATGCTCCCTTTCAGAGTGAGTGACTCGTAGGAATTTGTTAGGCAAAGGAAGACGCTGAAACGTGGCTCTGGTGGATCAGCTTTCCCCGTTAAGAAGGCCGCTGGCTTTGAATCAAATTAGGCCAACCGAGGCAGACGGGTGGAGCAGAAAAACAGCTTCTGAATTTCCAGACAATCCAGAATGACAAGTCATTGCTATGTTCACTTATGGTGACTAATTAAAAGACTCATTCACAGAGTGTTATCAGCTCCTCCGGCCTCTTTCCACTAGGGCCTCTTGAGAGTGACTGAGGTCATCTCCTTCACACATCGGTGCTGTCTGGTCTGTCTGCCCGGTGACACAGTCCAGGTCCTGGTGCAGGAACAGACTGATATTTCCCACATCCGTGTCCTGGCCGATTAGCAGTCGTCAGCATGCCTGTAACCGGTTCGTCCTTATCTGTGAGCTCAATGTTTTTAAAAAAACGTCAGGTGGGGAGACTCAGCGGCCTCCTGAAGGCAGCAAAAGTGTGCATTGAGCAACTATTTTGGGGGCAAACGCTGATCAGCAGCGGCGCCAATGAAGATGTTTTCCAGCCTTTCCTACCGGCTGGTTCAGCTGGAGCAGAGAGTATTTCCTGCCTCAGCGCTCACGGTGTGTGTGTTTCGCAGAGGACACGGGTTCATTACCGTTCACCTCCAGTCGTTTGCCATGGTTGCAGGTTTGTTCTGCTGAGAGGAGAGGAGAGGAGAGGAGAGGAGAGGAGAGGAGGTCAAATACATACCACATAACAGCACAAACAGGAGGAGGGAGGTAGAAAGGCCAATGTTCCCTAAAACCCTCGGCTCACTGAACACATGAAAGGATGGGTATTCCCAGTGTCTGCCATATAAAACATTTAAGTGAGGCTGAAAAAGAGAATCAGCAAACGCTCCCGTGAAAATTGAAGCTCAAAAAATGTTCAACTTTAGGATATATGGAGCAAAAAACGAAGGGTGAGTGGGCGAACAGATGCCCCTGACAGGTTTGTTCTCTAAGGCAGAGTGATTTGACGCTTATGAGGAGTGGGTAATCCCGAGGAGGCTGAAGTGGACATATCCAGGCCACTAGTTTTACTTTTAACTTGTTTCTGATCTGGTGCTCGATTTAGACCCACAGTGTTTCTCCATAGCATATCAAGCATCCAGCCCCGCGGGGATAGACAGGAATAGACAGAGAAGTGGTGTAGAAAGAGGGGTGAGGTTGTCCTCAGGGCTTAAAAGCATGTTAGTAGTTTTCTTTTGCAGGCTTACAGTGGGGAAAACAAGCAAGGAGGAACATAAAAACATGACACAACCTCATCTTTTCTTTATCAAAAAGCTTAGAGGAGAAGATGAGGAGGAGGATTGCTTTGAATTCAATAACATGAAAATAATTAAAGCTTCTCAGATGTATTTTAAGCACTGAAGGATATAGTGTTTCTGGAGATTGACCCACCTGTCTCTCAAAGGTCCCCCAATTTCAGGAAGTGCAGTAATAAATAGCTAGAGTAACCTTTTAGATATCAAAATATACAAACGATAGATAAGGCAGATAAATGTTGAGGTCAAATCAAGCATAGATGAGAAATACTTCAGTGAGTCATGTAACCAAGTATATTCAGTTATGTGCAATTTAGAGTATTTCTATTTTATGCATCTTTACACTTGTGCTCCACTACATCTCAAATATTGTACTTTACTTTACTTTACTTCACTTCAGCTTCACTCACTTTTCAGAGGATCATTTTAAAAACCATCCTCTCCAATGAAAATCATTTATCTCCAAATTTGGTGAGTCTGAATTTGAGAATACTCCCACTTCCTTAGCTAAATAAAGTATTTAAAACATCCCTCATATTATCTGGAAAAAGCATCATCACATATCTGAAAACGGGCTGTTTTTTCTGAGCTCATGAATAGCTGCCTTTTTAAAGAGAGAGTTTTCAACAGAGATTCAACAAACATACCATACTCCCATAAACAGTGCTGTATATTAAACTAGACAGCAGCAATATACAGCAAACATTTAATCCAGAAACATCATATTAAATAGTAAAACACAGACATGGACTGTTTTGCTGCAGAATAAATACTTTTATTTTTGATACTTTACATTTTTAGTGTGGTTTTAGTATCTGAATCTGTATCTAAGAGCTTCCTGCGCCAATGGAAACAATCTCCTTACCCTTGCAGTGTGAATACTCGACCCCTCACTCCTCACAGGACCGCGAGGCCCTGAGCAGTGACCCAACCAGCAGCAGAGGGTGTGTTTATGAATTCCAGCTGCACACCTGTCCTACACACTACTCACCCCAACGCACATGACACAAGCCCGTCGCCTCGAGGCCAAACAGGTGCCAAAACTGGCAAAACTCTGGCTTCAATTCCTCCCGTTTCCTTCCTGTTCACCCCCCTCCCCTCTAACACACACACATACAAACTCACACATTCAGGCTCCGCAGATGCAAATGCAGGCATAATCCACACGTGACGAGCCGTTCGCTACGAGGAGCCCACAGAACGGCCAGCTCTGGTCCCCGGCCGTGACCACAACCAGGCTGCTTCTTTCAGTGAGCGCAACAGAGAGCGAGAGAGGCAACCAGATGATTTAGGGATCAGATTGAGGGGTACTGAGGCCTTTATTTAAAGTGGACAAGCACATCATTTAAAAGGCCTCAGACAGCTGTGGTTATTTCTGAAAATGCAAGAACACAGTGGTGTTTTCATGGGCGACACGTGATCTGCCTGCATGTGCGTGTCTTTGAGTAAGACAGGGAAAAAAGGAAAAAAAAAGCGCCTGAATTAATTATTGAAATGTTCCCACAGCACACGCTTTAGAGTGGCGATTATTTTAGAAACAGTGGCCTATGTTTAGCTCTGCCAGGAGACACGGTAAGATTAAACATTCGCTGCAGATGATAAGCTATACGCTGGGTGACAGACAGACTCCAGTGAGATTTTAACAGACAGATACTCTATCTTTTGGATAAGACTGAGTGGACATCGGGGCTGTTTTTATCTTCCTCTGGCTCTCAAAATGTGATGGACGCTGTCTGCTTGAAGGATGCTGTCGTCTTGTTGAGCCATGACACAGGAAGGAACAGCTTGATAGAAAGAACACAAGTAATGTACTATACAATCAGCATAAGCCACACAACCGTGAAAATAACCTTGTACTCTGATTCTCTTACATCTTTTATGATTAGGAGGTAATAGTTTGTCCATAGCAAAAGACTTGGTTTTAACGTTTTGGGTCACCTTCAAATGATATGTTCACATATTTCAGAGCATGTCCTGCATGCCCATATGAACATATAAACTGTTTTTGGTTGAGAAATACTGTGCTATAGCTGCATGCTAAGATACAACCAGGTACTCTAAAGCTCTTTTTAAGAATATGCACATCATTATCAATCATTCACATTCAATTATGAAAAAAAACATACAATAAATTTGTGAACTTGGTCTGGGGTCTATTGCTCCTGTCTGGTTTATTCATTGATTCATTCATCAGAGCTTTTCAAAATAAACAACTAAAAATTTCTCCTTGCAGCCACATCAGCTGGAGACTATTCATCATCATACTTGGGAGGCTGTTTTGAAATGACTTACCCTGATCAGCTATCTGACTAAATGGGTGTTCCTGTTTGTAACAGTCCCTCCTCAGGTCTACACAGTGACCTCTTTAACTCCTCTTTGACCCATCACAGACCTGTGATGGCTTTTACAGACTAAACAACACTGTCTCTGTGGCTCCATTTCAGTGTTTTTAAGCGCAGATTGGGGAGTGCTCCTGTGCTTTCTTTAGTCCTGGACAGTCAATTTTGAATGATTTTACTCCCACTGGGACTACAAGAGGTTTAAATTCCACTGGATGCCATTTTTAGTGATGTGGGTGTATTGTTTTACTTGGCAAATGTCTTCATTTGCCACTGCTGGTTGTGGTTCCACTACACACACTTTCACTGCTCCCATGTCTAATCTAAAAGCCTATTTTTAACTGTTGCATACTGTATATATGTTCAATAAATCTGCCATTTCATTTTCCCTGTGTTTGTGTGCGACATGAAGCGAGGGGCACATGTGCTGTGCTGCTCCACCGGCTGTGATGGAGGCGTGGCGCCCATGTTGAATCCCACTGAGGGCCCCTGTGGATGGAGGGTGTGGTGGAGGCAGCTGGCAGAAGTTTTCGGAGGTTTTGATCTCTCTATCTATCCACTTGTCCTGTGATCCTCCCTGGCACAGAGCGGCCTGTCATTTCCGAGGGAATCTCTTGAGTGACGCACATGGGAGTTCGACTTTTAAACACAGACAACCAGCGCATCCTCGTGTGTTTTTAATTAAAATATCATTAGGAGGCTAATTAACAGATCAAATATTACTTGAAGGTGACTGAAAGGCTAATAATGAGCTATTTAAACCAATGTTTAAGATACTGGTACTTTTCTTTGTTTAATCACACTAAAGACCCTGGTGGAGTCACTTGAATAGCTGAACAATCAAGGCTTTTCTGTCGTTGAACTGTGACTGATTAATGATCAATACGTCCCGAAGTCTCCATCTTACTCAGCGGATGTATTGTGGTGATTGTGCTGTGTGAGCTTCCATCTTTAAGCTTCGATCTGCAGAGCAGTCAGTCAGTACAGCCTGCAAAAAGTGTGTGTTGTTGATGTTGATTTATTGACAATTACACTTAGATTAAACTTGCTTCTTGTTAAATGAGTTGAAATGAATTGTTAAATGACAAAATCAAAATTTTCATTTCAAAATTAGATATTTAAAGAATAAAATTTTGACTCATGGTTGACAACAATTTTTTGTCAATAACTACTTGAGAAACTTGATATCACTCTCATGTCTTTATGCAAAATATGAAGCTACAGCCAGCAGTCAATTAGCTCATTTTGGCATTTTGACAGGAAGCAGGAGGAAACTGTGAGCTTGGTGAAAAAACAACAACCTGCCTGCACATCTTGATTTTTATTTTTAGCATTGCCCGGCATTTCAGGCAAACAAATTATACCTATTTGTTTAAAATAATCATTCTGGCATCAACTTCTAGCATATTCTAGTAGATCTGTGGTAACGACAGCCATTTAAGGGTAATGTTGTTTTCCATCATTAGCCTTTCGAAGTTATTAGTATTTGAAATTATGCTTTTTGGAAAACCCTGAGAGAAAGTGGGCAGTCAGCTCCATTTAATTAAAATTAAAGAGGCTTTACTGGCATGAAAGTTTCAAAAAGCAATGTTGCCAAAAAATCAAAATGCAATTTGCCTGAGTATTTGGACAGTACAAAGTAGTATTAATACCTACTCTTTCACGAGTAGTCAAACTGACAAGCGCCCCCTTGTTAAGAGTCTCCACAAACAGCATCAGTCACTGTGGCAAGGTCTTGCCTGCTCGGCCTCCTCGAGTCCAGATTTCATAATAAAAAAACTCAGCACTGGAACATTTCCTTTACCTCAGCGTTAAACAAAGCCTGTCTGTTTCCCTCCATACGGGCAGGGACATTTCACATGTATGGAGCCGCTTCAGTCCAAGTCAAACTAAACTGGTCACATTCGGCACGTGAAAAAAAAAACGTTTTGTTCCAGTTGATGTAAGGAAACATGCTGTGCACTCTGCGTGCAGCTCTTGTGGGGTATAATTAGACCTTTTGAACATGGGTGGTGCTGCGAGGGAAAACAAAGCAAATGCTACCAGATCCCATCCTGTTTTATGTGCTTTTGGAAGCCTTTAAGAGGCAAACGTTGATTTTTCTCTGCAGGATGAAAAAGGTTTGAAACACCTCTCACTTTCTCTGCTGACATCATGGTGTCGAGCAAAGGGCTTCTCTGTGTCGTGAAAGCACACGAAGCAAATCCCCTGTGTTTTAATGGATTTTCACATCAATCGACAATGCTACATGATGGGATTGTGAAGAAAGGGGCAGAGAAAGAGCTGCTTTCAGACTTTTCAGCAAGCTGACTAACAAAACATCCAATTTAGCAAAGCATTGCTTCTAATTAGATGCGAACAATCTGCGTGTTGTGAAATCAGATGTCTGAAAAGATGAAACACTGCTAGTAGACAGCCTACAATCAAATTATCATGCAATTGTTTGCACATATATACCCTGCATTGTTCAAAGTGATATGACAACTAGACGTGTAAACAGTTGTATTCAGTTTCTCCAATAAACCTTATTGAAGATGCATTGCATTATGGGAGAGAGAGTGAGAGATATCAGGTTTCTGTCTAAGCCAGCAAACTAACAAGGTGAAATATTTAATTAGCACACCGAAATGAAATAAGCTATTTTTGCATTTGTTTGGAACAAAGAAAAAAACAGTGATACATCTCCTGAGAGCTTTAGGGCAGTTTAAGTTACAGCAAGCAACTCTCTTTGTCTGTAACTTTAATGATATATAAATTGCTTTTCCTGTTTCCTGGATGTCAGAGGAACCTAATAAACCATGACAAGACGTATAGATGTATAACTTGAAATGATAACAACATTTAGATAATGTAGGTTGAATTATTAGTCACATAAAGTGACTTCATTCAGAAATCTTATTCAGTGGAGGACTGTATGTATGTGTGTATTCTTTGGGTCTCACAAATCGCTGAGTCTTTGTTCTTTAAGCATCTCAACATCAGCTGGTGCAGCTCTGATGGTCTCAACCACGAAGATGACAAACATTCTTGCTGGAAAGAAATTCAACACGAGACTTTCTGATGCCATGTGCCATTCCACCGATTCCTTTTTTATGTCTGAATGTGGTGGGTTCTCCCCACATGGTACGGTCCTTTCACCAACTGCCAGCGCCTCTCGTTCTCTGAAGATGGAGACACACTTCACCAGCTGTTTCACGAAAAAATGTGTTGCTCTCGTCTGGCGGCTCCTGGCATTTTGGCACATGATCTTGCGGTGGAGGGCAGACCCTTAGCAGCAGGATTCCCTTGAAAGGTGGGGCCTGTTTTTTCTGGTGCCACATATTCAACTGTCTGCATCCGTGTCTGACACAGTCTTTCTTCTCTGTGTCACAATTTTGCAGCTCTCAATCTGTGAAGGTCACAGTATCAATAACCCACAAGTGCAAATGGTTAATCCCTTTGGATTAGGGCCAAGGTTTTCTTGCGAGGCCTTCAAAGTATGGCTGAGTGTTTCCAGGCCAAGCCGTGTCTGCAGTAACAGATGACAGACTGAAAGATGACTTCCAAGAGCAGCACACACAACCAGTTTTCTTGCACCCAGCCAGAGCGACAATAACAATGACATAATGACAAAGTCTGATTTATGTTGTGCTTGAGGTCTTCGGTCAACATATTTGTGTGACACTCCGATGCTTCTCGCTGGCGTCCTCCCAGAATTTATGATAACTCATTCAAGTGTCATTTCCACTGTGAGAGATGGCTGCCTCGCTGGCCTCTTTTTCCTCCCACTTCATCAGTGCTTTGTTAGGGAGCAACTAAGGACAAAAGAAAAGCGTGTGAGACTGATGGCCCCTGCTGGTGGACTGAGGTGAGTGCAATTGAGAGCATCTTGTTCTTCAGTTAAACATCAGCACTAAGCAATGCTGATGCTGTCTTGATGGACTTAAATCAGATTAAATATATATTTTACATACACAAATGATTACGGTTACCACTATACTCAACTATGCATGACCTTAAAG
>JBAJHX010000115.1:4759972-4778250 GCA_037176925.1 Amniataba percoides
AAATCAGATTAAATATATATTTTACATACACAAATGATTACGGTTACCACTATACTCAACTATGCATGACCTTAAAGTAACTGGCCCTTTGTATTAATTGCCCATTTTGTCAAAAGCAAGACAATAGCTCCCTCTGTAGGCTGATATTAATAATTACAAGTTGTATGTACACATGGTTGACAAATTAAAAGAAAATCCTTGGATGCTTGACCCCTACATTGAGAGGATTTTGTGGGGGTATTTTGCAGGCATGGTTTCGGTCCACTTTTCCCCTTTAGAGAGAAGAGTCACTGCAAATCAATGTAAAGTTTCTCTGAGTGATCAAACAATTCTATCCTGAAGGGAATGGATGAAAATGCCCCCATTCACAGAAGGAGGCCTCTATGCTATGGTCTTCACATTCACCACATCTCAGCCCAATTGAACACATATGGGAGGTTTTGGACCAACATGTCAGGCAGTGCTCTCCACCACCATCCTTATCCCTCCACTAGACAGGCCAGTAGTCATGTACAAGCACTATGTTGGGTTTTTCTTTCATTTGTCACCCATCTGTGTGCATGTGCAAGATTTCTTGGGAGGTATCTATTCAGTTCTTAATATTTTTAGCTGTGAAATCTGTCTGACAGATCCCCTAAAGCAGAGATTCCCAGTTAAAAGAGTCAGCGCTGCTTCGTGCCAAAGCCTTCTGAGCAGCAAAAAACACTGCTAGTCATTCATGAAGTCTGCAACAGAGAGATGTCACGTTCAGGACTTGTATACAAGCAAAAATTAGACTTGTGTGACATGACAGACTACATCTTTATATGTATTCTCTTTAAGCTGCAGTGCAGTGATGATGCCCTCTCAGCTGGAGGTGCAGATAAGCAGTTTTTTTGTACTGATTCAAGACTATGGCGTCTCTTTGAATTGCTGTTGGCATACTGTAGCTAAGAACATAAGTAAAGTTTATTTTAGAGTCACTGTGCCCTAAACCTCCAGCATGAGTCAGAGCAGAAGCTGTATGGCTTGTTGTCATTACCAAACAAAGACTGTTTGAAAGGCAACTGTCACTAACCTGGCAGACAGTGACAGCCCCTATGTTAGGTATGTTTAGGGAACACTGTCAAAGCTATTCTTCCCTTTAGAAAAATGGTTGGATATGATCAGTGTTTTTCCACCGTTTCTATGGACATACACCTTTGCACAATTATGTGTGGAGAACAGAGTGCTTACAATAGTCCCTTTATTGCTGTACCTCCCATAGAGTCTCTGGATCCAAGCACAACCCCCAGCGAGAGAACAAATGAGGAAGCACAATCAAAGATATGGAATAGTTTCTGCCAGGAAACAGACCTAATTGATTTCCTCTGTGTCTTTGTCTCTCTGGTGCATTTATCCTTTGCATGGAGGAAAGAAAGAGGGCGAGAGAAAGTCGGAGAAAGAAAGAGAGGCCATCAGAGGTCACCCTCTGGGACTGCAACCAAACCAGAGAGGGAGTTTCTGCAGACGATCTGTGTCTCGAGCCAATCCATCTCCACCGAGCAAGCTCCATGAGGGAGAACACCTGCACTGCACTGTGCTGTGTAGTGTTGCATGCTCGCTTGCCTGTCTCCCTGACTGCAGCAACATCTGGCAGAGGAGCAAGTGGATTCAAAAAGAACATCTGCACAGCAGCACGGAGCCAAGTAAGCAAACACTCCTAATGAAAGTAGTCGCAGTTCCCAACACAAGCGTTCGTTATTAACCACCTATTTTCCTTTAATTAAGAACATATTAAGTATTGGCACAGATTTCTTCCCAGTTTATTGGGGACATTACAACACCTAAAAGCAGCTCACTTGTGTCAGTTGCTGTGTGATATATAACACAAACATTGTGCAGGGCTATGCTGTGATATACGGCAATACTGTGCATTTTTATTGCTGCAAGAGAAAGTCAATTAACAAGGTAAGTACATGAAATAAAGCACAATACAGTGAGCAATGCTTTTAACAGCATGCAGCAACATTCAGCCAGATAATGGCTGTGGTTTATGGAAAAATATTGTACACTGCAGGGAACAGCATACTATTCACTGGGCAATAAATATATAATATGCAGATATTACCACTGCATAATAATGTTCTTTCATTTCTTTTACATGACATCAGAGTCCAAATCAAAACACTTTTTAGTTTTTTATCCACACAATGAACATCATCTCTGAAAAACATCAACACCACTCAAATTCCCTATATGTTAACAGCGGTCGTACACGTCCATATGTAAACACAAACACACACTCGCTCAGTCTTTTTCATAAAAGAGCCCGGGGACTCAATACAGGATCCCTCAATGCAGCACAGCTCGAACATTGAGACTGCACACTTGAGCAGGAGTGCGTATTGGAGGCACACGCGATTGGCTCGCGGCAGTCATGTGACTGCAGGCTGTAGTCCCCTGTGTTAGAAAACAGTAATTGAGGCTTCCATATGGTATAGATCAGATTTTGCCTTCACCACAGCATTCCTCCAGCACAGAGACTCCACGCTTGTATCCACAGTGAAAACTGAACCAATCAAACAACGATCTGCAAATGGAAATTCTCCTTATTGTCTCACTCACAAGACAGCTTCCTCTTCTTACTTAAAACAAAAGCTATCATTTTTAGAAGCAATCCTATTTTAATTATAAAATATTTCATTATAATCCCAAAATATCCAAAGAGAGAAGCTGTTTGTGGTAGATGTGAACAATCTGCCAGTTTTTGTGACAGTATAAAACATCCTGCCCACATGCATTAAGGTCCATGTATATAACTATATAATAAGCTCCCACTTCTCTCTGTGTATCCTGTGTATCCCATAATATCATATCATCAGTCTCTGTGCTGCCCTTGTTGCACGCTGTGGACGTATTTGCTTTACAGATGAAAAATATGAGCTGCACAGAAAAAAATTTATTAATGACTAAACCTGCACCGCAGTATGCAAATTAACTTCCCAGCTTGATTCATAATGATCTGATTTAAACCTTTAATAGTTACCACACCGCTGCATGTGAAACAAAGCGCATAATAAGACAGGAAAATACATAAAATCAGCAACAACATTTTATTTGACCTTGTCACCTTAACATGAAAAAAAAAAACATTATAATTTAATCGACCAATACATTTATTGAACAAGATTACCTCACAATAAATCTGATCTAGAGAGCCTGAAACCATGATACAAACCATGTTCCATATATTACATAGGCCTATATAAACATAACATGAACAATAATTTTTTCAATCATTTTTTGATTACTGACACACCCTAACAGCTAATAATAAACCTATCTATCCTCAAAAACATTAATGAAAGGTAACTAAGCCTCCTTGTAAGTGATTGACCTCCCCATCCCTGGACCTCACTTGACACCATTGAGCTCAGAGATTTAAGATCACAGCAGGTTTGGTGTTAAAACTGGGATAAGTTAGGTGCAAACTCCAGATAGATATAAGTTTTTCTTTAAAAATCCAAGCAAGAATAATAATATGGTCCCGTCTCATCCATGATAAAAGATGAAACAATGAGGAGTAGAGACAAACTTGAACCAGGACCCTGACAGCAGCTTTAATCAATGTGTTTTTATAAGAAAATACCTTTTACTTTTTATTCGCAAGAGGACAATAACACAATTTTTTTACATTCTATCTTCTAAAAGTAGTCTAAATTAGTAGAAGTGGTGCAAATCAGTTTAAACATGGAAAAAAAAGTAAAACTTTTTAACTGTAATATAAAAACTACCAATTAAGTGATAAAAATGACTAATTACCCGGACAGGTAACGTTACTCTGAGTAACGCTCACGTCAGCGTGGGTTGTGGATGAGACAGTGACGTCACGCGGATGTTACGGCAAACCGTGAGTGGCGCAGTTTTTTTTTTTTTTAACGGCAGCTTAACGGTTTAAACGGGTAAATGAATCGGTTATGTTTTTAAATAACGATAGAACAATAATAATAATAATATATAAAAGTTCTCCAGAAAGAAAGAGAAACTTTAGGAGGAGAGGAGGGGAGGGGGGTTAAAAAAAAAAGAGGCGCGCTGTCTCTTTAAGGTTTCTCGGCTGCTCCGCTTGGTATTGATCGATCCACCATTTTCCAACACAGAGCGGCGGCGGCGCTGACGGAGCTCCGGCGGCGAGACCGAGCAGAGAGCCACCCCTCCACCTGGAGAGGAAGCCGGGGACCGGGGGCAGCCATGGCAGCGAACATGTACCGGGTTGGAGGTAAGAAGGCGGCGGCGGCGGTGGCGGTGGTAGTAGTGGTGATAGCAGTGGGGCAGAAAGGAGGCAAATTCAGACACCCGGCCGTGTTTATTTTTTATTATTTTTTTAAAAACGGTTTGTTCGCCATGTTTCTCCGCGGGTCTTTTTTATTTATTTATTTATTTTTTAAATGTATTTACAGAAGAGTCCTTCTTACCCCCACCACCTACTCCTACCCCTCCACCTTTTTCTGTTATTTACCCCAAAAAGCTCCTCACTTATGATGATGATGATGGCGAAGAGGAGAGGATGGTGATGATGAAGAGTAGTGGTGGCTCGTTTCTTTTGTGCTTGTTGTAACTTGCGATGCTCCTCTGCAACTACTTTTTTTTTTGAATAATACCACTGCATAAAGTAGCAGTCATTGTCCTGTCTCTATATTTCAGCTAAAAGTTTTGCGTGCCGTTCAACTCCTGTTTTTGCAATGATATTAATTATTGACTGACATGCAGAAATCCCTCAAGACTTGCAGGGAAGCAGCAAAAAACTATAATAGGAAAAGTTACCTCTTAATGCATGCTTAAATATTTTTGTGCATGCAACTCCATTTAATACCTAATTAAGATTCCTGTTTCCCCCTCCCACTCATTTTCTGCTCATGCTGCTCTGATTCACCTCCTGTAGGTGCTGTGCAAAAAATAGGCAAGTGCTGCAGCTATATCATAGTTTTAGATGAGGCAGAGGTTGTTTTTTTTTCTTTTTCTCCTGGATATGAGAGAGGACAAAGCGGTGCAACAGAAAAGAAGAGAAAGGACAAGACAATGACGGGATGCTCTGCACAGAGGCAGCGTTAGTAGTGCAGAAATTTGACTCGGCATGATGTTTTATAAGGTTGCTGGTAAAATATTAACTGTCAAAAAGTGGCAGAACAGCCACATAAAGGTGTGCCGTGATGCGTTCACTGCAGATGGCATGTTCAGAGGACAGTTCCTGTATCCGTTCTCCACCAGGCGGATGTTTTCATTCATTTTTTTTTTTATTTCAGGCCGATGCTGTACTTTTGTCCACCTGTATGTTAAAAGAAGAGGGAAACGAGAGTGACCGATTACATTTTGAAGGTGTGTTTACACCCTCGTCGGACCATCTAGTGAAACAGGAACGCTGTGCTTCTCTGTGGCATGGTACCTGCATCAAAAATAGCCCGTAGTGAACACCAGAGCCCTCTTATTTAGTCAAACGAAACAAGGCCTACCTGAGTGAGAACAGGATTATGTCCAGCGCAGGGCAGAAAGTTAACACTTCATCAGCCAAATGTTGCTGAATTTAGTAAATCTCTTCACTTAGTCAGCGTCTTACGCTGAGATGAGCTTGTATGTCTTGTCTGTGGAGAACTAATTCACTTGTAAAACAGTGAAAATTAGTGATTTGTGCCATTTCCCCGCCTGTCTGCTCATCTTGTAGATTTAAGATGGTGCAATTTGGCTCCTAAACCGCAGCACTATGCAGTTTAAAGGGATAGTTCGGCTTTTTTTTTAAGCAAGATTCTCATCCAAAGTCAGTGTATTTCTTACAGGAGATGTGGTCCCAGTTTGGAGAGTCGACAGAGCACTGGCACAGAAACTAAACCATGTACTGCTGTGGATGGAGGCCAGCAGGAAAAAAAAACTACTTTAGCCACCAAAAAGAGGCCCACCTAAAAAATCAATATGAGTTTAAGTGTATGCTATGTTTAGAATATTTACAGCCTTTTCCTTTGGACCTGTTCTTCAAACTCACCTCTGTGCGTAAGACACTGACTTAAAAAACCCCAAACTATCCCTTTAAATTGAATTGACTTGATTCATAATGAATTAGATTATTCCACTTAAAAACAATTATCAACCTATATCCAAGCTCTGTTTTTTTTTTTTTTCTTTTTTCAAAATCTGAGGTTTGCCAGTCATCTCACTGCTGGTCCTGGGCACAATAATTGCTGTTATGGATTAGCTCACTTGATAAAGAGCAACACTGTGCTGCAGAGGATTTTTGATACTAATGAGCACGATGTTTTATTAAGTAAGCTCCTTTCTGTGAGTTTCAGAGGTCAGACTGTTGTTGCTGTTGATTTCAAGTCAAGTTCCCAAATGTCTGATAAAGGTGTCCCTCAAGGATCAATGATAGACCCAGTGTTATTTAGTCTGTACACAAATAATAATTTGATTCCAACTCGGCACTGAAATGTCCATTTTTATACCCAGACTGAAGTTAGAAACATTCGTCCTCTGAGACTTTAATAATATTTGTGATGGTTTCAAGTAGTGTGTGTGTGTGTGTGTGTGTGTGTGTGTGTGTGTGTGTGTGTGTGTGTGTGTGTGTGTGTGTTTGTCTGATGGTTGTTTTGAGTAAATGAATTACCTTGTTGTGACCTTGTGAATATGTAATTTGTTCTCAAGTCTTTCCAGCTAAAGGAATCTTAATTCTAATGACAATTCCTGAATAAACAAACAAACTTACCCAATTAATTAAAACCATATTTTCAATCATATTCAACATGTTATTTTTTTGACCTTGGTAGGCAAAATGAAAGCTTTACATATAGAGCTAGTTGTATAATAATCTAAACACATCAGAAAACAAAGCACATTACTGAATAAACATGGTATTAAATTGTTTATTCACAGTCACAATAATAATAAAAGATCATTTTATTTAAAAAACAAGAAGTTTATTGCCAAGAAATAAGCCTAATCATTGACCTGAGTTTTTCCTGAGATCAGTTCAACCCAACATCAGAACTAAGCAGAACCCTCCGAAAAATGGCCGCTACTTTGCAAAACAATGCAGGATCATCTCGGAAAAGCAATGACTTCCCTTGTGAATGGACCGTGGACAAAAGCTGGCTCCGTGGGCCCTGATGTCTTTGTTTTTACCATGCAGGCCACACGCCGCTCTTCCTCTGCCTGCAGCGCCTCTTCCTACCGCTTCCCCCCGCTTATGCAGGAAAGTGTTGGTGACTAAGAACAGGCTATATCATAAGTCTTATCATCTTAATGGTGGGAGGTGAAGAGAACTGAGCTCAGAGTTTTTTAAACAGGCCACAGGAGTATAAAAGTTTCCAAACTGGAGTCACTGAGCCCTGCTGCAGACTTATTGTTCAAACAAAGACGAGACAATGAGAGCAGAAATAGTTTGGGCGAGATCTTGATTTGAATGCTTTAAAGGAAAGCTGCACAGTTTTTCAAGTCTGTCCTAAAACAACAGCAAGGTGCCCTTTGAACACTGAGATAAGTTAAATTTGATGTCATCAGAGACAAGTTAAATTTGATGTCATCATTCCTCATCTTCACACTGGCCATTTAATGATCTTTCTATAATTCACTTACAGTGTATGTGATGGGGAGGGCAAAATCTACACACCTAAGTCTGAGCAGAAATGTGTTCCTCAAGTTATCAAATGCTTCAGCAGTCTTGGCGTGCATTCAGACAAAATCAGCCCTGTGTTAAAACAGTGCGAGGGGCTGCGTTGGTGGTGGGTGTGTTGCTTAAGGGACATTAAAAATACGATCTGGGAAGTCCAGTTTGATGAGCAAATCTGTGAATTTTAAGGTTCCAAAACACTGCACACTGAGATTTGAAGTAAGTAAGTAAGACTGGAAAATTATCATGGCGGCAAACCAAGGTAAAGTTAGACAAGTTTATTTACCAGCAAGGAGTGATTACGTGAATTTTATCAGGCTTACTGGGTGATACCTTACAGCAAAAATCAAGCCGGGTTCAACCATATTCCTCTGCACCACCGCCAGACTCTCCCGCCAGAATGAATGAAGGGGTTGCATTTTTTTTTACGAAGAGCTGAAGTTTAGTTATACAAATCAAGTGGCCATCTTCCAAATTTTATAGATTTTTTTTAGTACAAATTTTCTGTGCTGAGCTGCAGTGGAGTAAGGGTAACACAAAGAGGGAATTTTGCACCAAAAGACTGTAAAATTGGACACACACTTGACTTGTATAATTAAGACTGCTAAACCCTGAAATTAGCCTCAGATAAACTTTTCGACGGTATGTACAGAACCAGGACTCTGGATTTTGCTCTCCATCAGCGTACATTTGAAGCACAAGCAAAACCTGTTTAAATCTTAATACGGGCACCTGAATATTGATTCTAGACAGACTTTTATAAAGCCGTCCTTTAAATAACTACTTTCGCTGAGGCTGTTAGTGTGACCACTCTTGTACAAAATGTGCTAAATGTGTTGCCGTGTTTACTAACTTAAAAAGTGACAAACTTTGTTGTCAGTGCCCACGTTTCTTTTGGCCAGAGGCTGGTGAGGATTTTCTCCGTGCTGCCAGTTATGATTCAGAACCTGCTAAAAGGTGTTGTAGTGTTTACTCATTTACAAACTGACTACCTTTGACAGTGCTCACACTTTGCTTGGCTGCTGGCTGGTGTTAATTTCCCACGCTGGCAGTTGCTTCTCTCGCAGGTCCGCCGGGTGTGCTCGCTGACTGAAGTCCTGAGGTTCGCTCGCTGCCGTCCTGCCAAATTCGGGGACGGTCAGTAGGAGAGATGCATGACAGCTATTAGATTCGTTCAGCAAAGTGTCCCCATCATCACATTTCTTTAGAGGCCATGCATCCATCACAATAAACCGTATTTGTTGCGAGCCATCTGCCTCTGCAGCACCTCAGCCCTTTGGAATTTAAGATCTGCTTGTCTAAACGGCCCTAAAATAGTTGCTGTGAAAGGGAAATTTTGTGTAAAATCCACACACGTTTGCTGATAAATCACGTTTGAATAAGAACAAGATGCAGTGGCAGCGGCGGCAGCGACACAAGTGCAAAACAGATACGAGGTGGTAGTTAAGTTGCTGCCACCGTTATGAGATTTAAATCCTTCTTTGCTTAAATACCACAAAACAACTAAACTCAGACATTATCAGAAAGGGGAATTTTCATCTTTCAGTGTGGATCATCTCAAAGGTCAGAAGAGAGTTGTGGAGTATCACATAGAGGACATTTACTTATCCATTGTTTAAGTTCAAGTAGATGTTCACCTTCCTCTGCAAGGAATTGCCGAGAGAACGTAGTGAGTTCTTCAGATGTATTGACAGATGTGTGCAGCTGTTTCTGGGATAATTCTGCCAGCTAGAGTGGAAACGAGTGGTATCAAAGTGTGAAAACGAGGTGCAAGATTGATTCGGATGATTAAATTACCTGCCATTACCATAGAAACCTCCATCCGTGCTGTGACAGCCTGAGCCGTAATCTCTTCCACGGTTGCTGCTCACAACGACGGACACGCCTCTCAGTGCGAGTGTGTGTATGCGAGCGTCATATGGGGTGTGGGGGTATGTGGACAAGCGTAGGCGGATGTTCACCTTCTCCATTTACTGTGTCTCCAGCTCCAGCCCAGCCCTTTTCATTGCCGTCACATGTAGCATGCTGCACAGACACCTTTCATGTTTTATATTGCTGTACATGGAAACGTAGTGCTTTGATGAATCATGCCCTTGCGTCAGTTATCAAAAGTTGCCAAGCACATAAAGTTACTTGATGTTTACTTTGTCTCATTTCTGAATTTTGCAGTTTAATTCAACATTTCTTTTCAGCAAAAGTCCTCGTGTTGCCGATTGTATCTGTTTAAACAGTGATGCATCCCAGACGTTTGTTGTGGTTTCGTGCTTATATCACCAAAATAAGGCATCCCGGAAAGGATTAGCAGCAAACATTTTTTCCAGTTTGTGCCTGTGCTTACTGGAGCTGGGTGCACTCCCATCAGGCTTCGCCGCTGGCACGCTGCATGTGGTGTGGCAGCAAGGGCGGGGAGAACTGCTTTAATGCATCGCCAAGGCAGGGACCGCTTTTATTCTCCTTATCAGGTGATCACCAAATGCTGGCGTCGTAGACTTGATGCTGTGGCAGAGTTGCATCTTTTGGAATACACAAGCGCCAAAGTATTGCGACCAAACCTTTTTTGGTCTTGTAACGCTTTTACAATCGAGCAGTGCATTCTCCCAAACTTTCATCACTGACTGTGAATGTCTCCAATTAAAAGAAGGAGCGGTTCTTCCTTCTCAGTTAGTTCCAATTTAATCGTTTTTCTTTAGATTTCTGAAAAAAAAAAAAAACTCTGTTAAGTAGAGATTTTAGAAACATAAGAAGTAAACAAACATAATTTTCAGTAATCATCTTGCGAACCTTTATTCTTCTGTGCAATAGTCAGGAAACCCCTAAGGTGAAGTAAACAACTGATTATGACAAGTTTTTTCAACTTAAACACCCATTTCACTGTCGCTGTGTAACAATCATTCACACCATCAAACTTTAAATTCATCTAGCCGTCTTCCAAGTACTTTCATAGACGTCATAACTCCTCCTCCATTCAGATGATGTGTGTTTTTACAGCCCCGACTCTGACTTGCATCTCCAACATGTGGTTCTTTTTGTTTGTTTGTTTTTTCTTTTTTTTTCAAGTGAGCACAGGTGGTGACAGACTGAATTTATGCCAGTCAGGTTTTTGAAAGCATCAGACTCATCTCCATTTTATGGTCTGTTTACGACTCGGATTATCCAAAGTTAACAGGTCAGATAACATCATGACAAACACATGAATATAGAAGCTGCGTTATGTTTTTTGTGTGTGCAGTTTTTAGGGTGGGATAACAGTATTTGTCATTATTATTCCTTCACCTCATTGTAGGTTAGAACATGTCAGATCTCCCAACCCCAATCTGTCTCAACATTTCTGCTGTGCCATGTACTTTTCACCCGTCTGATCGTCTCTGGGCCTCTCTTTCCGTCCGTCCGTCCGTCTGTGCGCCTCCCTCCATCAGTTATCTGGTGCTTTCCCCCTTTCTCTCTCTCTCTCTCTCTTTCTCTTACTCTCATCATTGTGTCTCTCCCTGGCCTGGTTTGAATCAGCCCAGCAGACTCTCCTCTCTTTTGGGGCTCGGTAACATGCCTTGATTGGCTCGCACAAAATTCGACTGCACTGTGACATCACCGCCGCCGGAGCTGGCGGATTGGCCGGATGCTGGGAGCGGGGGATGGAGAGGGAAAGAGGAGGTGGTGGTGGTGATGGAGGGAGTGGGGGGGTATACGTGGATTGAGGCGGCGGGAGGGCTGATGGGAAAACGGAGAGACTGAGTGACGCTGCTCAGTGCCTACAGGCTCTCTCTCTCTCTCTCTCTCACTCTCTCACTCTCTCTCTGTTGCTCTCATTTTGAGTTCCTCTCCAGCTCCCTCTCCACCAGGCTTCAGCTCCTCACATGGTGGAAACTCCAAACACTCAAACAGCCCACTCTCCACCGTTTTCCTCCTGCTTTATTCTCGCTGGGGGGGGCACAGGGTTAAAAGTGATTCAATTCTTGGTAAGTCAGGAAAAAGGAAAACTGTGCCCAACATCCCACCTTCTTGGTGCCTCTCTGAACGTCCTGGGAGAAATGTGCCGTGTGCTGTCACCATCCGTCTGAAAGCGTGGCGATTCATTCACACCCAACCTCACACCAAAAACCGAACGTCTGACGCGTGGCTCCGCTTCCGTCTGAAATGGTCATGACGCATGTTGGCTCTCCATTAATGGGTCCCTCAGAGCTCTCAGGCGTTGAAGGCCACAATTAAACGTCAGCGTTTCTCCCCGCGGTTTGCGAAGAGACCCGTCCCTGTTTATGAGCGCGGGACTACTGTTTGATCGGGCTTCTTTTGAACGTTGACAGTTTTATTTACCTTTCATGTGTCCAGGGAATGTTTCCTCTTTTAGCAGACATACTTTAATGTTTTAACAGCACAGACTTTTTACTAACGCTGCAGCAATGAAGCAATTAGTCCATCTGTTGATTGACAGATTTTTCTGCAACAATTTTGAGTATTTGAATGATCATGCAAGAAATTCATCAAGCAAAAATGACAAATGCAATGTTGACAGCTTCTCAAATGTGATGATTTGGTACTTTTTTTTTATATTTGTGCAAAAATTGAAAGCTTTTCCAGTTTTGAACTGTTTGTTGGACAAAATATGCAACTAAAATACATCACATAGAACTTTTTCAAAGAATTTCTCACTTTTTCACAGACTAAATAATGATCGAAATTTGAAAACAACGCCGTAAAGTAATTGTGTTTTCTTGCTCTTCAAGATTTCTGGACATCTCACAGATCAAACCAGTCATGTAATAATAAAATAAAGATTCATTAATAATGGATGTGATAATTAGCTGCAGCCTTAATTTACATACATGAGAGCAGTGCAATGTCTTATCACTGGAAACCAGCAGCAATGAAGTTCAGTGCTCATTGATTTTTATCTAATGATTAGTTCCTTGATTATTGGATTTGTCTAGGATCAATAGAAAAGGAGAAAATAGTGATAAATGCTGTTTAAGCAGCATAGTGATAAATGCTGTTTTCAAGCCCAATTTGACATCTACAAATTGCTTTATTTTGCAACTCCAAGACGCCACAGACCAAAATTGTTCAGTTTATGAGGATTTTAGATGAGAAAAATAGGCAAATCCTCACTTCGGAGAAGCTGTGAGTGTCATGTGATGCAGTTGCATCGATCATCAACATGGCAGCTGATTAATTTACCTGCGACAGACTTGAGCGATTAAAATAACTGCAGGTTGGCTCTTTCTCCTCACCAACTGGGGGAGAGTCTCATTCCCTTTTTTCACAACCCAGTCTGGTGATCAGAACCAGCCACGAGCCAAGTTTCTCTGACCTCTGACTCCCCCCGCCTCCCCGCGTGTTAGAAAAAGTCAGATATCTCGTCTTCATCGTCTGACTCCGTGCCGCTCAATTTCAAGTTGGCCTATTTTATATTCAGCAGCAGGACGAAGATGTCACAGTGGCGGCGGAGTCTAGTAACAAGCTGTTACAGGGTGAAGTAGACAGGCACGATGTGATGATCTCTCCCCGTCTCGTGGCGACGTTGAGCACTCAATATTTTCTTCGTGGCTGCCAGAAGAAGCTGTTATAGAAATTACACTCTACATGCTTTCTGAACTGCTGCTGCTGCTTTGGCTAACCCACAAGAGGAAGTGTTATCTCCTTACAGCTTTATACAGATGATCGTTCAGTTATAATCAGCATGCATGCAAAATATTAGTAATTATTTATATGAGTTTACTTTCTACTGTATCTACTTACTGCTCTTTCATCAGATGCAGCTTTACTGAACATACGTGAGGGGTTATCTGCCTCTTCTGTCTCTGAGATACTCTTGTTATTTGACATTTGAACTTGTGTGCAAAATGAGTTTTTGTTTTTTTTGGGATTATTTGTGTAGTCTGTGTGTCACATTTTCCAGACAATTCAAATATCTTGTGCAAACTGCGGTCAACACTTGAGTCAAATCCAAATCGGGTTCAGGCTGCTTCTTACTGACAGTCAACTATGTAATCAGTTATTGGTATAGTTTGACATGTGATGTGAGCTGGGAACAACTTAAATTTGTCTTTAATGTTTCATTATTTGCAAAAAAAAAAAAAAAAAGAGAACAAGTCCTGAGAAAAAGGGGGAAAATGAAACAAGCATTTTGGTACAATGTTATAATCTGGAAGTATGTACTTTTATGTTTATGGATGAAAAGGAGGAGCCTCAGTCTCAAGACCAGACTTGAATCTGTTAGTCAGTCCATAATTTTAATCAATTAGTCAGGAGAAAATTTAAGTTAAATATCAATTATTGTTTCTGTTTTCAAGGATGATGTTAAGCAACTCTATTTGCTGTTATTCTCTGTTGTGTTGTGGGCTTTCAACTATTTTCTGACGTTTGGCAATAAAAACAGTCACTCAGTTAACCAAGAAAACAATTAACAAATTATTCAATAATGAAAATAATCGTTACTCACAGCTTTGGTCAAGATTGATACCAGACTTGAGACCTACAGCCATGTCTAAAACCCAAAGTTATTCATCTTATAACAGTATGAAATAAGAAGATCAGCAAATTCTTCAAACGTGTGAGAAGCTGGAAACGGAAAATGTTTGAGGTTTTTGCTTTACAACTATCAAAATAGCTGTTGAATAACTTTCAGTCAGTTCATAAATGGTCAGTTTTAGCAAAAAATTCTTATTCAGGCATGTTACAGTGTCTATATTCTGAACCCATGTGGGCCAAAAAGGTAAAAAAGAACAACAACAAAATGGACAAAAATAGAAATATACATGACAGATAGATGTTTTAAGAGCGTTCAAGTGTTGGTAGGTGGATTTTTCCTTTAACTCTGGCAATCGTGAGCGACATAGATTTGGAAGTCGGTGCAGGTTTTGGGTGTGCGAGCGTGATGAGTGCATGCCTAAACCAGTTAGTGCCGGACGCAGGAGGGGCAGCAAATAAAGGAAGGAGTCAGTGCGGCTCTGCCGGTTCAAAACTCGGGTGATCTCTGGCCTAGTCGGTCAAGAAGATGGGGGGCCTCGGGGGGTGAGTCAGGGTGAGGCGGTGGGGGAGGTTCAGGGTGAGGGGAGGATAGCTCCACCTCCAGGCAGCCTTCCAAGTGTGGGGTATAATCTGACAGCACTCAGCCAAGACACATGCAGGGCTAAGACCAGGCACCCTACCAAGACTGGGGCCTGTGGGGACATCCTGGTGAGAGCTAAGCCTCCAATGGGCCTGGAGCGCCGCCAGGAACCAAACACACACACACACACACACACACACACACACACACACACACACACACACACACACACACATTTGAATGCATAGTAAAGTCACACATGCGCGGTGCAGCCTCTCATACACACCCACACGAATGCAGACGCACTGTGCATGCAAACAACAACAACAACAACAACAACAACAACAACTGAACAAAGCGATTAGACAAAGAAAGCATGAGGAAACACAAGCCAGATTTGTGTGTTTGTGTTGGTGTGTCTCCTTCACTCAGACCTCCCAGCTACAACTGGATCTCCCGTGTATGAAATGAACCCAATCGAGTTAAACCAGCATTTTGCGGAGGTCTGTGTTGCGCTTTCCTGTCGACTAATTAAGCTGTCACGGCGCGGTCCAACTGGAAATCACCCCTGAACGTTTGGATGACATTGCGAGCGCTGACTGAAGTTTCTCTCTGTGTTCTTCTGTTTTCCCTTTCTGTTTCCACCCTCCCTCTTTCTGTTCCTCCTTCCTCTTCTGCAGATTACGTTTATTTTGAGAACTCGTCCAGTAACCCACTGCTGATCAGGAGGATAGAGGAGCTGAACAAGGTGAGTGTGTCTGATGTTGAATGCAGCACAGATTCAAACCCACCTTTCAGACTGATTTATTAGAGATTGAGTGAGTCACCGCGTATCTCTTAACCACCTTTTGTGAGTTCTTCTCCGCATCCCTGAAGCATGAAAAATCGAAGTCAGGTTTGTAATGTCAAACAAAGCTTTACCTCTCTGTAAAAGGCCTCTTAACAGTAAGAGACATTCTCACTTTTTTTTAATAAAGCTGAATCTTTGAGGCTTTTAGGCTCAGGACTGTTCAATACAAACTTCACTTTTTTTTAAGAGATAAAGGAAATGATAAATACTGTGTAAGTCTTTTCAAGTTCAAGTTCATTTGTAACAAGGTATTTTAATGAAAACATTTTTAGTTTTACATCATAATTCATAGAAATTATATAGATAAGAATAAAAGTTTTCTTGTTTGTGAATGTTCAGAAATTTATAGATTTATTATTACAATACTACAATGATTAGTCGGTTAACGGAGTTGTTGAGTGCTAGAAATTCAGTTGGCAACTATCAGTCATTAACAAAAAAGTACTCATCTTTCATACAAGAATACCAAATATTTCCATGTTTCAGCTACTAAAATGCGAGGATTTTTAGATTTCTTTTGTGGTATTTTGGTAAATGTTACCTAGGTCCTTTTTCACAAAAAGTTATTATGATTACTTCTGATAAATGAAATAATAACTCATTGTAGCTCTAGCTCAAGAATAGTTTTTAAAATTTATGGTTGAAAATGAAATTCTCGCCAGCATACGAAAATGTGACATTTTCTGGGACACGGACATGATTATACACAACATCAAAAATAATTATTCAAACTGCTTTTCTGTATTTTGGGCCGATATTTTGTGGCTGGCATTGATAATAGTCAATCACATAAGAATAATAATCCTTAATGTAGAAAATAAAAATTGCAACCTATCATTTTAAATACAGGAAACGTGGTTCAAGAAGTCTGTATCTTTATTGCACCAAAAGCAGTAAACAGTATTGTATTGATATGTCACCGGTCGTTGTGCTGGTTGACGTCTGGTAAATCGCAGCCTGCCATCATGTGCATTGTTCGGTGAAAGCAGCAGAGGAGGAGGCTTGTCTCTGTGGACCCGTTACAGGTGCCCGCTGTCTGCCCCCCCGTCCCAGGCCTGTGTCGGATAATATGGAGGCTGTTTAATGTGATTGACACAGAGCTCACAGCGAGGCCTCTATTCTGCCTGTCACTGTCAGTCTCTCTGCTCCTCAGGGATCTTTGGGTTTCTCCTCCATAAGGCTTGAGACCCACGTTGAGAAAATACAGAGCAGCGCAGGAAAAAGAAAATCTTGACAACCATGAACTGCTCACAACGACTGCAAAATTAAGACTTTGGCTGAATTGACTGACCTCTTCATATGATGTCTTTTTCTTTGGACCACAAATGTAAAAATGTTTAAAATCTCGTGCTGCAATTAATTGCTCCTTTGGGTTATAAAATGGAAGAAAATTATGAAAAATACTCTTTACAGTTTCTGAAAGTGCAACAAGATGGTATCAGAATACTTGTTAAGTTCAAGGATATTATAAGACAAAGACAAGCAGAAAAAACAAAATGTACCCCAGAAACTTAACACATTAACCATAAGTGTCATAAATATGAATTGGTTAATGGTGCGGCGTAAATCCAAAACATACAGTGCTTCATGTTTTTTTTCTTTGATGCATCCCTGTGATCGTCTTTAGATTCGCTCAGGTCATCTTCATGCTCACATCTCCGTCGGGCCTCACCGGTTTTTCTCGCATCGTCTGCCATTCAGCTCTGCTTCGCAGACCAAGTTAGCCGTACGGTTTTAACTTGCAGGCACTTTTAACTTCATAAATATTTATGGTTCTGTAATGGCTGCGCTAAAGGGAATCATACTCTTAATTTCTCTTTACTCTTAATTGCTTTATTTTGTCAGAGTGCTTTGAGGTTTTTACTGACACGTCAAGAGAATCACCAGAAAGCATTGACATTAACGTACTGAAAATATAATCAAACCAGCCCACACAGTGCACGTTCAAATAGCATCTTGATGCATTGTTATGATCACAGATTTTCCTTTTCTTTGTTTTTCTTGCACCCATTCTCATTGCATAGCGCTGACTGTAAATCTGGCCCTTTCTTATTATCCTCCATTATTATTGTCTGTTGTTGTTCTTGGCCTGTAGACCAAGTGAGGTTTACAGTTCTTATTTACATGCACAAGGAAACGCTCAAGAGAATATTTCATATATATTTTATGTCTTCAGATTAACTGTGGCTGCATCTGTACCACCGACTTAAAAAAAAAAAAGTCAATACGTCATGTAACAAAAGAGGAAAATCCAAATGAACACAGCTGGCATTTCATTAAAAACTTGCCTCATTTGTAGAGAAAAAGTGTTTGAGTTTGTTATCAGACACCACAATAAATAAAGAAATTATTTCTTTTTCTCCATCCATCTTCCTCTCACTTTACATCTTGAAAGTGAGATTCACGAGACGGCTCCTAATCCAATATATCTGGGCTATAATAATATACAAATGTGACAGCTAATGATATCTAACACTTTAGAGGATCACAGCTTATCAATATTGCAGTTTGTACTCTATTATTCCATTTTCTTTTATGTGTAGGAAGTAAAAAAAGAAGAGGTAAAAGCAACTGATCAATTTTTAAGAGAGCATTTGATTAAAGACGTTGCCATGCAGCTCTTGATTAAAAAAACTGTCGTATCCACAAACCAGTGCAGTAAAATGGGGAAGAAACGAGAACTGTACAGACGACTCCCCCAATACACACACACACACACACACACACACACACACACACACACACACACACACACACACACACACACACACACA
>JBAJHX010000115.1:4781063-4791627 GCA_037176925.1 Amniataba percoides
GTGTGTGTGTGTGTGTGTGTGTGTGTGTGTGTGTGTGTGTGTGTGTGTGTGTGTGTGTGTGTGTGTGTGAGAGAGAAGCCTTGGGGGGTGTATCCATGGCAGGAGGGGATTGTTTGTTCTGCTGGACCACACAGCATCAACTTGCCTGTGTGTGTCCCTCTTTTCAAGAAAGTGTGATTATCTCTGAGCTGTGTTTGTGCACTGCCTGGTACTTTTTTTTAGGGGGGACTCATTCTGCTGAAGATGCGTCTGCTAACCTAAATATAAAAAGAAAACACATACTTGGGTGTTTTTATTTCTTCTGGTGGTGCTTGTGTGTTTTGTTGTTGCACGGTGAGTGTAAAGCAAACACGAATATTTTAACTTTCAACCGAGTTTACTTAGCCGAGACCATGTTTTGTTGTATTTCTGGTTAAACACAAGCCATTACAACCGCCCCAGCATCATAAGAGAGACAGTGCTGGCACGCTGACGGGTGTAGCCGGACATTATTTTTTCGGTGCAGAGCGTTGCAGGCTGCTCCTGCACGGGCGTCTTGGTTTTGGCTGTGCTTTGCCAGCTGCAGTTTGGGTAAGGGGCTTCCAGACATTTGCAATATGTAAAAAATGCATGGCAGGAGTGGCTGTGCACCGCATGGGTGTGGGCTGTATCCTGTCTGCATTTCTGTAGCCTCACTGCATGCGCCTCGCTCCCAGTGCGTGTGTGTATGCATGGTTGTGTGTGTGTGTTCATATGCTCTTATATATTCATGATAGACTCGAGTTTTGAGCTCTGGGCCTAGTCACAGGGAATGCTGAAGGGGTACATTCAATTCAGTTTCGTTATGGATCAGTGGAGAATGGCAGGCGAGTGTGTATGTACATATGCGTGTGTGTGTGTTAGCCCATGTGTCTTAATGTGTGTCTGCTATGAGTCATTGATCAAATATTTTGCTTGCAGAGATCCCGAGCACTCCCTCAATGGGGCCTCCGACTCCGGCGTAAGCCCCTCCCCTGCGAGCGAAGCAGCCTCCTGAGTGGTCAGCTTCTGTAGCGGACTTGGCATTTTACCTTCCTGGCCCCTCCCTTCAGACATTTGAATTTGCCATGACTCAAACCTTTTTCTATTTTTGAGATGTGGCTCCTAGCTCCCATAAACAATAGACAACAAGGTTGCCAGTGAACCGATGCACAAAATCAGGGCCAGTGCGAAAAGCTGGTCGTAGTCTAAGTACATCATGTTATTCTCACTGGTTTCTCCTTGCTTGAGCTCCAAAGTGGGTCATGAACTTAACTCCCATCCCTTTCTTTTTTTTTTAAACTGTTCTTCACAGGACGGTAGTGTGGAAACAAACCCCTCACCCTGCCTGTGGTCGAGCCATGTGGTACCACTTGAGCTTCACAGCCGCTCTATACTTGACGAGAGTGATGATATGTTATAACGTGACTGAGACAATGACTTTCGTACTTGCAGAGCTTTATCAGCTGTAATGATAAAAAAAAAAGTGAGGGTAGCATCCTTGTCTGGTGTTCACACGCTTACTGTACCAGATGTGGAGCAAAAGCCTCTTTATCTTATTTATTTTGATATTATGAAAATGAAATTACTTACACTGTCAGGAGGATTGGTGGAGAAAATGCCAAAAAAAAAACCAAAAAAAAAACTTTCATGTACTTCTTTTGTTGTTGGGCAAACAAAGAGAAGCTAAAAATTCACAGTATAGTTTTAGGAGTGTGTTTACTTTTCAACTAAGCTTTTTTTTAATGACTTTTCAAGTTTAAATGCTGTCCAGTAATCAGGTTACTGGGCAAAATGAGGTTAAGTCAGGAACACTGCAACAGCCTGATTACTGTTAAACGTACTTAAATACAGTTGGCTGCTAATTAGATTTCTCTCCCAACCAATGCCACATTGTTGAGCCTTTGACATATATTATTAAAGTATTTTAGCAAATACAATCTAAAAGATGGACTCTGTCCTCGGTTATTCAGATGTAAAACTACAGTTTGAAACCAGCATGCAAGTTACTCAGCTAAAATCCTTTCTCCCATTAGCCTTTGTTTCTTTTTACATTACATTTAAGAATGACTCAGGTTACTCAAAGTGGGAATCCCGGTGATTTTTACACAGCAGACTGTTTACACACACCATGAGAACTAATCAGCCTGTGAAAACGGCTGCATGACGTCTCTCTGTTTCGCTTTGTTATGTCTGGGGGATGTATATCCTTTGTGATGTCAATAAAATAGTATCTGTTTAGGACTGAAGGCTGCAAATTTATAATGGAAAGCATGTGTTGCAAAGTGGAGGTGTGGAGTTCCTTATGCTTAGTTATAGGATAGGATCAAGTATTTGGGCAGTGAAAAGTTTGGATGCTTCCAAAAAATTACAGTACAAAATCTCCTCCATATTTTTTATTAGTGTGTTTAAACACGCTGATGTCTGATGTTCAGGGAGAGATCTGCACACTAATTCAAATGAAGCATCGTCTTCTCATGATGATGCAAAAAAAAAAACCATTCCGATTAAATATCATCAGCTTCACCAAACTGTTAAGTGAACAAAACCTACAAGCAAAACTTCAGTGAATACATACTAGACTTGAAGTCCCATTGTGACCATGAGGATGATCAGCACTACAGAACTACATTGTCTCATTCCACTGTTTTGTTTTCCACTCACTGTGCTGCTCTTGTTTTTATTCTTGTCAAGAATGTGCTGTGAATGGAGGAGGAAAATGTCCACAATGCATTTGTGTAAAGAGGAATTTAGATTGAAATCGTTGAAATATAAATAAATAAGTAACGTGTGTCCTAGACTGAGGAAAGAAAGTAAAAATGAGAAGCTAAGACATAAAATAGTATAGATGGATCTCCAAAGCTGCTCGAATTCAGCCAGATCAAGCCTCGTTGCTGTTTAATGTGATGTTTGACCCAGTGCCTTGCATAAAGAATAACTATTAGAAACTTAAAGAAATCCTCATTCTTCTTACTGTTGGTCTTGTTTTCTCATGTAAGTCATATAAAAGTGATGATATTGAATTAAAATCATTTCACAACCTGTTAAAAACCCCTTAGAGCTCCTTTAACTTGAGTCACAATATTACAGGAACCAAACTCCTGGATGAGATCTCCTCGTATCTCAGTGCTGATTTTATATTGATAGATCTCCCCGCTGTTGGAGGTGTGGGCAAGCTGTTATTTTCCTTCTGACCGATCTGCATCTGCAGCTGCCTGCGTCTCGTCCTCCCACCACCACGTAAACACACACTGTATCATAGAGGTGAAGTCAGTTTGTTAAGGTAATAACGGTCTGCTGTGCTCTCCTCACCTCCTCCTTCTCGCCCTCAGGCCTGCTCTCTCCTCTCCCTCCCCCCTCCCTCTCGGTCTCTCTGCCTGGTAAGGCGACCCATTCATCAATAATTGATAATTGGCTGGGACAGGTGAGATGGAGAGGCAATTTGTAGAGAGTATGGTGTGGGTGCACTGCCAGGAGATTGGCTCAGAGGAGGAGAGGAGAAGGACTGAGGTTGGGGAGTTGAGTTGCTACTCAAGGACGCACAGCCAGGGGCCATTTGGAAGGGCCAGCCAAGTGATGTACCACCACATAATCCTGCTACTGTGCATGTGTGTGTGTATTCACAGATACGTGCAGAGTAACACACATTCAGGCACTCGCATACTGAGGATCAGCTCGGAAGTCAAGTCAGGTTTATTTATACACCCCAAAATCACAGATCACACTTTTGCCTCAAAGGGATTTAGTTTCTGCAAGATACTACACACTCTTTTCTTTACACACACACACACAAACAAAACTATCCGTAAAATAAGAGGATAAACTTCAGAAAGAGCAGCAGAGGTAGATGTGGTGTAGATGGAAAAAACAAATAACAATAAGTGCATTTTTAGCCTCCAAAAGAACAGCTCTTTCTCATGTTTTGTTGAAATCACAGGATCATGCTCACTGAATCGTATCTCCTTTCCTGTGTCTTTCTCCTTGCTCTAATAATGTCGGTGGGGAAAGCAATTACTCTCTTTTGATTTATAATATTATGCTCATTAGGCTGCAGGTAAAATGAACAGAGGCCCTTCATCACACAGCAAAAGGCCACATATTTAATGAGTTGTTTGAGCCGTCATTTTGAAACTGCACATGTCAGGATCTGTCTGATCTTGGCTCAGCAGATGACTGATTGACTGATCGATCACATCAGATGTTCATGAATAATTCAGAGCATGATGTTGCAGTTATGGAGAAAATGAAGTCCTCCGACTTGAGCTGAAATAACTTGATTCATTGATTATTTGATCAGCAGAAAAATAATCAGCAGCATTGTAAATATTTATTAAGCAAAATGCCAAACATCTGCTGCTTTCCTTTGTTGTTTTATTGCTTTAAATGAAATATGTTTCAACTTTGGACTGCTGGTCAGGCGAAAGAAGACATGTAAAATCTCACCCTGAGCTGTGGGAACTTGTGATGGACAGCTTTGACTATGATCTGATATTTCAGAGACTTAAGCTGAGGCTAAGCCACAAAAGAAGGTGAAAATAATCATTAGTTGCAGCCGTGCTTCAGAGCTCGTACAAGTTGGGAAAAGTAGAATCAAACAACTCAATCAGTGACAATCAGGCGTTGATGTGTGAGAAAGTGTGCGTAGGCCTCACCACCACTTCTAACCAGTTTTCCTGTGGGGAAACACCAGAAGGCTGTTGGTAATCTAGAACAAACAACCTGCCTCTGTGTTGTTTCCTGGAGAAGCTCTTTATTCCATTATTCTCCTAAAGCAGTTCCTGGACAACTTAAAAGTTGCTGCCAATCATTCTCCTCCAAGTTTCTTTCTTTCTTTTAACGTTTCAAACACATCTGCTGCCAGAAAAGATGCAAAAAAATGTAAAATAACATCCATCCGAGTCTTGTGTTGGCACCTCTCCTTTCACAGGAAACGCTAGAATTGCCAATAATTAATACGCCGCTCCTGCGATGTAAATTTGATTCAGTTTTGCCGTGTTACAGATTTTATGCTAATATGGCGCCTTGTAGGGGAAACACCGGCAGCAGCAGCTTCGAGCTCATTATGAACCGCCTGCCTGGTTAATTACTGGAACATCAGTACAGTAAATATCTGAAATGTAAAGTAAACGTAAATACAGGATTAGGCAGCAGCAGAACACGTGTCTTAGTCATATCACACACACACGTAAAGCCACTCTAACACGCACAATTTTGTCTCAACTTCCACCTTCCACTCCCACCTCATTTCCGATACCATTTAATCTTTTTTTTTATTATTATTAATAATCTCACTCCATATTTTGTTGTTTTTACATGGCGGTGGATGGAGCGAGGCCCATGCTGAGTGTGTGCGCTCGCGGCCCGGGCGCTGATGGTGTGTCTGCTGGGCGCTGAGTGCCGGGCAGAGTGAGGGAGTGAAGGAGTACTTATTGATTTTGGCCACACATCTCTTCTCCTGAAAATCCCTTGATTGCTTTTGTTCTGCTCCCCGTCTCCCTCTTTCTGTCTCGCTCCCTCTAATGAAACTCCAAATGAATTGGAGCACGTACTGGCTGCTCGCTCCTCTCTCTCTCTCTCTCTCTCTCTCTCTCTCTCTCTCTCTCTCTCTCTCTCTCTCTCTCTCTCTCTCTCTCTCTCCCCCTCCCTCTCTCTCTCGCTCTCTCGCTCTCTCTCTTTTACTGGCCTCCTTAGTCTCTCTCTCTCTGCCTGTCTGTCTCTCGTTCTCCCTGCTGATTTCTCAATTGCTCCCCTTCCTCCTCACCCTCTCTCTCTCTCTCTCACCTCTCCCCGCTTCATCTCATGCTCCCTTCACTCTTTATCACTTTTGTCACACTTCCTCTCTCTCTGCTCTTCTTGCCCGTTTCATCTGTCTCTCTGTTTATCTGTTTTTCCTGTCCATCTCACCTCCCCTCACCTCCTTCTTCACCCCACCTTTCATTTCCTCCACCGCCCTCTTCCTCCTCCTCCTCGTGCACAGAGGAGGATGGGAGCGTGCGCGGTGGAGATGTTGCCTACCAGCAGCAGCTAAATCTATTCTTACAGAGTGACTCAGACACATGACCCACTCGAATGGGCTGACAGCTCTTCAGCAGTGGCTCTGTCCGTTCATCCTCTGACCCATTCTTCTGTTTTTTCCTTCCACTTCCTGCTTTTCTTCGATATAATGTGGTACGAGGATTCTCCAAGGTGTTTCTTTTAATCCAAAGTACCGGGACACCTGGAATAAAAGGAAAATCTTTGTGAATCCATGTTATCGCGCTCTTATTGAGACGCAGTGGCGTGCTGAGATATCGTGAACCCAGCTAACATTGATTTGCAATTATTTAAAAAAAATTCTCTCTTGTAACTCCCTCAGCTTTACGGAAATGCAATACTGAATCACTAGAGCCTTTATCTTTAATATCTTTGTATTTCTGTGTTTTCTGTGGCCTTTTTTCTTGTTTCATATTCCCCATCAGTGTGAACTGTTTCTCCTAAACTCACACTGTAATCTTAATAATACCAGCGTTAAGGGTCACTTCTCGTTTAACCGTATTTTGACATATCTTTACTATTCCTTGCCACAATACACAGAACAGGCAGAAAGTAGTTCCAATAAAAACTTTTGACAGTGAGATTTGTAGATTACCCAGAATAACTGGGATATTGTTGCTGGAAAAGCACATTGCTGTTGAATTTTTAAATGTTTTTTCATCCCGTTCTTTTATATGTTGTTTTTTCAGGACAGGTGTAGTTTTGTTGAGCAGGCAGTTTCAAATGGCCTTTTAAAGAAAGTAAAGGCATGGTTTAAACTTAAATTTTTTTCAGAGACATAAATATACTATACAATTAAAGATGATAAAAATCCAAGCAGCTCCTGCATCCAGATTATATTGAAGAGACCCAATATTTTTCGAAAGAAAATCTGTAATTCTAATTTACCCAGAGTGATTTAAATCCAATCTCTTCATTTCTTGTCTTTATTCATTAAAGTATTTTTTCACATTTCAAGACAAGACATTCAATCAAACAGCTGCCTGTAATTTCAAATGCTAGAAAAATAAAAAATACTGATGTCCTGATGTCTTTTTTTCTCAGTGGAAGCTACAGAATTGCCCTGTTTGTGTCTTTTTGCTCTTCTGAGTGGATTACAGGTGAAGATTGGTGTTTTTCAAACATCCCATTCAGATCCTTTTAGTTGTTTCCACGCCTGAAAAACAGGAGATTACCTGAATAATAGTATATTGAAAACACATTAAAATGACGGAGAATCCTGCAGGGACAAAGACGAAGGTGAAATGCTGTGATATTCACTGCGTCATTTTTGTAAATGAGGCTGAAAATGCATTGAGCAAAGAGAAAGCCCAATGTTGTTTTATAATGTTTGGACTCGTGTAGACATTTATCAGTGAGATTTTATGTAAAATACCTGAATATGTACACAGGAGTCTCATCTCTCTGGGGACTTCATTGTTCTGGCTCATCAAGTGCGCATCCTCGTCCTTTTCTATCCATTTGTTTTCAGCCTCAGACTGTTTGTGGCTGCAGAAGATACATTTACACCCCCTGCCCCCCTCCCCTTTGTTTTCCCTGCGGATGTCATTGTTCCACCTCATTCGATGTGTGTAGATTTGACCTTTGCCCCACTTTTTTTTTTTTTTTTACCACCCAGGGGAGCTTGAGGAGGAGATGGAGAATCCAGAGATGGCCGACCTCCCCGAGAAACAGAAACACCAGCTCAGACACAGAGAGCTCTTCCTGTCCCGCCAACTGGAGTCTTTACCTGCCACGCACATCAGGTACACCGCTGTGCTTCTATTAAACCGCTAAATGATCTGTTTTAGTTTGTCAGCCTTTCTTTTTAGTTTCAACTCTCTCTCTCCCCCCTCCCAAGAATTTTGGAGTCACACAGTGCACTATTTTGATAGCAAATACCTATCCCACGCTGTGAATAAAGCCTCCATACAATTTTAGGCTACCGTCGAGTCCAACAATCCCAATTCTCCAAACACAAAAAACTCCCGACAGACGTTAATAAATTCGAAACAAGTCAAAAAGACTGCACAGGAAAGCAAAAAGTGTGTGTAAATTTCTTGCTTCTTTGTAAGATTTTTTTCCCAGTTGCTTTACGAATAAATAATCATTTTGACTGTTAAGATGAAACTTAAAGTTGTTAGATTTCAGCTCTGGGTTATTTGCCACTTGTAGTAACAAAAACTGTGTTTTAATACTACAGAAAACAGTCTTTGAAGCAGCTACTTCATCAAAAATACAACAGGACAACTGGTGTGTGGTTACAGTGCAGCCAAACAGACTCACATTATCAGTCTGAAAAATCATTGCAAAACTGTGAAGATGTGCTGAAAATAGTCCGCTTGTCTTCTTTTGTTGACACATTTTTGATGAAGGATTATGTTTCCTGTGGTTGCCTCACAATAAAGATGGACCCATGTTTTGGTAGTTCAATGCTTTTTAATGTGAAGACGCAAAGGCAGGAAGTGTTTGGGTCACATCTCTATCTGTGTAAGATCATCTGTAACTTAATACAACAGAACAGACATGTAAAGAGAGCCAACAGTAAACAGTCAGGCCGATATCAGAGATAAAACTGTGCTGGATTACTTGCTGCGTTTTACCTTATTTAGTTCTGCAAACTGAAACCCGTGCAGGAATTCTGTCTGCACAAATAAAAACTACTATCGAGAGATATTTACTAAAGGTAGATACCTTGAATGGTTATTGCAAAAGTTAATAAATAGAGCAAAAATGTTATCAATTAATTCTTATAATCTCCTTGAATATATTCACCTGATTACTACAGACAAAAAGAGAAATAATACTTAGTATAATCAAACACTTATCACAGTATCCCAGAGCACAAGATGGTGCCTTCACTTATCTTTTTTTGTCCATCCTACACTCTAAAATCCAAAAATGTTCAGTTTATTGCAGTGTGAGATAAAAAAGCAGGATATTCTCTCAATAAACTTGTAACTATAAAGCATTTAACATTTTTGCTTTAAAATTAAGAGGAAAATATTTGATTCTTAAAGTATTTGCTTATTTTTCCTTTTTGATTTACTGACTAATCGCTGCAGCTCTATTAAGACAGGTATTCAAGTAGCATAAATTATTTAGTGGCAGCAAATGCTCCAATATGATACCATTTCATCTTTCACACTGATGATACAGTTTGTTTTTTTTAATGAACTTTAATAAAACAGTCTGGCTACTTACCACATTATTTCTGTTTTCAAGCTGTTCTCTGTCGTCCATATTACAGTGTATAAACTCCTTCATCCTCTCGATGTGAAGCAAATATGTACCCTTTGGATTTTGTGTGTGTATGAGTGTGTGGCTGTAAGAACTGCAGTCCCCTGACTCATTTGGAGGATGATGATGATGATGTGATGATTTATTGATTCCTTCACTCACATTATCTGCCACACATACGGCTGAAAGACGTCTGGCAGCCATTTGAGCCCCTCAGCTTTCCAACAAACTCGAAATAATCCGCTCATATGCAGCCTGCATGTTGAACAAGAAATGTCAGCAGAAGGCTGCTTCTCCATAAAGAACTGACCGGAAATCTCCATGCAAACCCACCTAATCATTACCACATCATTACTTGACATTTCTGAAGAGAAGCAGGAAGAGTAAACTGGTGTCTGCTTAAATAAAAATGCTCAGATGAGCCGTTTGTTGGAACGAGGGTCCAAATTTGATTAAGATTTCTAACTTAATGCCAGCTTGTGGCGAGGTCACGCGAGGTGTTCGGGTTTATCTCTCTGCCAAATCGTATTTGCTTCAGGCTACAGAGGTATGACTAATTAGCTGGTAAATAATCTGAATTCAGACGCAGTTAAGGGGCAGCGATGAGTTCTGTCGGCGTCGGCACACTGGCCCGCGTTTCGTGAAATACCAGGCTGTGCCAGCTGGAACCGAATCAATATTATAGCTGCGGACTCTGAGATGAATCCTACATCAAAGTCTCCTCGTAGACTGCTGCAGAGGAGAGTTTGGTCCAGGGTAGCAGCCTTCATCTGGCACTTACGTAACGTATCATCCCCTGGACGCGTCTGTTTCGCCTTTCACATCTTCACTATTCGTTCTTTTCTCCCTCCTCCATGTCATGTCCACTCTGTCTTTATCGTCTTCTTACCAATAATTTGTCTCTCTTTCCATCTTTTTTTCCGGCTCCTTTCTTGCTCCCTTTCGTCCTCGCCGGCCTTCAGGGGGAAGTGCTGCGTGACGCTGCTGAACGAGACAGAAGCCCTGAAGTCGTACCTGGACAGAGAGGTGTGTAACGCCAACGCATAACACAACGGGGCCCTCTAAACTGTGATTAGGTGTGTTAGATTTCAGGATAATCTAGGAGAGCAGGAGTGTGAGAAACTTATGAGTTAGGAGATTCTTGTTTCCAGATGAATTATTCAACGTGTTGACCCAGAATGTTCTTTTCACATACTGTAATGAGGAGACGAGAGACTAGCAGAGGGGAAAGTACGCGCGGGCACACACACACACACACACACACACACACACACACACACACACACACACACACACACACACACACACACACACA